>SEYY01023234.1:32500-37500 GCA_009176605.1 Armadillidium nasatum
ATTAAATTCATTATTATTTGTTTGACCTCTATATTCGTACGAGAGACACTGCTTACACTTAAAATAGGTAAATTCATTCTCAAGAAGGTGGATCATGTCAGTGACAAAATAATATTTCGTAAAAAAAATATGGCCAGTCTTATTCTTCACATTCACATTTACTAATGTAAATTTAATACTAGCGTCTGTTCGGATAGTAATGTGTGGTTGTCCTATCATAGCCAATAACACACAAGTCAGCATCTCTATTTCAATACCTCAAAAACTCTGTTCCTTCATATTTATACTCGAAACAATCTTCCATGAAACACTAACACTTTCAAAGAAAACACACAACAAAAATTTTCGTCTGTCGTTAACATTGGTGGTATTTTTTTCCATTTCGAGGATCCCATTATTTCCCTTTCTGTTGAAGAATCTAAAGGGTTTTGTGCTCTAAGGAGCTTTCAAAATTTTTTAATCCCACTCCAGTTGCATCCTCTTTATAGGGAAGTTGTATGGAGTGTGCCTCACATATCTAGGAAATGCCACTTCCAGAGCTCTCCTTGAAAAGGTGGTGTCTAGAGCTTTTCTTTTTATCAATTGTTTCACTCACAATAACTCTCTATAATCTTTTTTTGCATATCGAACTGCCTAAATCTCTCCTTACTATTGATAATACACAATATATACTGCTTTTTCTGAACTCTCTAGTCACATATCTTTTTTGAAGAATTTGTGAGAGGCATTTCTACACAGTCTCATCTTTTCACCTCATTCTTAAACCCCTGTTATAGCTTCTATGCTGAATCTTTTATGCACTCCACTGCAAATGTCTAAAGCACATTTTCTTTATCTTTTTTTTACAACTTCCTTTAACTTTCATACTTTCCAATGCCTTGTTTCGGAACATGTTATTCTTTATTTTGGCCTTGAGATTTGGAATTTTCACCAACTCTAGTGGGAAATGGTAGGCCTCTAGCCTTTACCCATCCGAGGAAATATATATATATATATATATATATATATATATATATATATATATATATATATATATATTATATATATATATATATATATATATATATATATATATACACTGTAAAAAAAACCTTTCTAATTCCTTTCTATATAGAGCGGCAAAAAACGCGTTTTTTTGCCGGTCTATATTAGAAAGGAATTAGAACCGGTTTTTTTCCGCTATATGAAAAATGAAGTCACCAAAATACCTTTCTATTTTATTCGAAAAAAGAAAAATTTTTGTTACACAAATGGCAACTCTGCACCATGCGTACGATATACCACGTGACTATCCTTTCATTTTACTCCATCTATTGAGATATTAATATACTTACCTCTGACGTCAGAAATCATCAGACGAGTATTCGAACCGTTTTTGTTTTTGCTGAGATTTTGATATTTCCAGAAGTCGAGAACGATGTTGACCGCGCTACGATGAACTATTTCGTTTAAGAAATTTTTTTTTCGTATATTGTAAATTGATTTTTCAATTGTTTAAATTTATTTAATTATATATATATATATATATATATATATATATATATATATATATATATATATATATATATATAATAATAATAATATATATATATATATATATATATAATATATATATATATATATATATATATTATATATATATATATATATATATATATATATATATATATATATATATATATATATATATATATAATATATATTATGTGTGTATATATATATTTATTTTTTTTTTTTTTTTTTTTTTTATTATGTTCTCCAGTGGGCAAAGGCCAGGAGGCCCACCAAATTCCACCGGAGTTGGGAAAGGTCTATAATCATGGTCGATGGTGGCCGACGTGTCCAGACACACGGCGTTTGAAAGTATGCAAGTCAAAGGAATTTGGGATAAAGGGACAGACTTTACCAGTAGAGTATATGTAAGACTGAGCATAGCGGTTAAGTCTGGGGTCGGAGAGTTCGACAGAGAAAATGAGAATGTGTAGAAAGGCGTGTCGCACGAGCTCTTCTCAATGGAGGAGGTATGCAACGAGAGAGTTCAGAAGAGCAGTGTCTGTTGTAATAGCGATAGTAAAGAGAGAGTGACGCAACAATTCGACGGGCAGAAAGAGATTAAGAGAGTTAGTAAGAGTAGGAGAGTTGATGAGACGAAATGCCCTTGACTCCACCTTCTCTAAGAGAGCTGTATGTGTGGAACCACCCCAGATGTGCGAAGCATACACCATACAGAAGACGAAACACCCCTATACAGAGCAAGCAACTGGGGTGGCGTGAAGTAATTCTGAAGGCGCCTCAGAACACCCAACCTCTTAGAAGCTTGTTTAGAAAGAGAAGTAATGTGATCTTTCCAAGAAAGATCACGAGAAAAAGAAACACCAAGAATATTAAGGAGAGATGAAGGCTTGAGTTGTGTGTTTTCGAAGAAGATATCATAGTTGTGTGGAAGATTGTGTCGAGTGGAGAGATGGAGGAACTGAGTTTTTGAGGCATTGAAAACAACCATGTTTTCTCTGCCCCAATTTGAAATACGGGAAAGATCAGAGGTTAGTTGTTCCAAGGCTTCCCTTCTCGAGTCTATCAACTGCTGTTGGGTGGGACGTTTTTCAAAATGGAAAGAATAATGAAGGGTGGAGTCATCAGCATAGGAGTGGATAGGAGATGAGGTGATGGAGAGAAGGTCATTAATGAAGAGTAGAAAAAGTGTTGGTGATAGTACAGAACTGAGGAACACCACTATTAATAGATTTAAAGGATGAACGGTGGCCGTCTACAACAGTTGCTATAGAACGACCGGAAAGGAAATTAGCGAGAAGATCACAGAGAGAAGGATAGATACCGAAAGAGGGAAGTTTAGAAATCAAAGCTTTGTGCCAGACTCTATCGAAGGCTTTCGATATGTCCAGCGCGACAGCAAAAGATTCACCGAAATGCCGAATAGCGGAGGACCAACATTCATCACCTGTGCCGAAGAAGGGGGACCCCTCTCAACCCTCCAACTACCGTCCTATTTCTTTGACCTCCGTTCTCTCTAAAGTTTTCGAATCTATCCTTAACAGGAATTTGAAGCATCTCAATTCTTCTATCTTATCTCTGATCGCCAATATGGCTTTCGTAAGAAAGCTCTACAGGTGATCTTTTTTCCCTTCTCTCTGACTCTTGGTCCTCCGCTATTCGGCATTTCGGTGAATCTTTTGCTGTCGCGCTGGACATATCGAAAGCCTTCGATAGAGTCTGGCACAAAGCTTTGATTTTCTAAACTCCCTTTTCGGATCTATCCTTCTCTCTGTGATCTTCTCGCTAATTTCCTTTCCGGTCGTTCTATAGCAGCTGTTGTAGACGGCCACCGTTCTTCCTTTAAATCTATTAATAGTGGTGTTCCTCAGGGTTCTGTCCTATCACCAACACTTTTTCTACTCTTCATTAATGACCTTCTCTCCATCACCTCATCTCCTATCCACTCCTATGCTGATGACTCCACCTTTCATTACTTCCTTCATTTTGAAAACGTCCCACCCAACAGCAGTTGATAGACTCGAGAAGGGTAGCCTTGGAGCAACTAACCTCTGATCTTTCTCGTATTTCAAATTGGGCAGAGAAAACATGGTTGTTTTCAATGCCTCAAAAACTCAATTCCTCCATCTCTCTACTCGACACAATCTTCCACACAACTATGATATCTTCTTCGAAAACACACAACTCAAGCCTTCATCTGTCCTTAATATTCTTGGTGTTTCTTTTTCTCGTGATCTTTCTTGGAAAGATCACATTACTTCTCTTTCTAAACAAGCTTCTAAGAGGTTGGGTGTTCTGAGGCGCCTTCAGAATTTTTCACGCCACCCCAGTTGCTTGCTCTGTATAGGGGTGTTGTTCGTCCCTGTATGGAGTATGCTTCGCACATCTGGGTGGTTCCACACATACAGCTCTCTAGAGAAGGTGGAGTCAAGGGCATTTCGTCTCATCAACTCTCCTGCTCTTACTAACTCTCTTTAATCTCTTTCTGCCCGTCGAATTGTTGCGTCACTCTCTCTTTACTATCGCTATTACAACAGACACTGCTCTTCTGAACTCTCTCGTTGCATACCTCCTCCATTGAGAAGAGCTCGTGCGACACGCCTTTCTACACATTCTCATCCTTTCTCTGTCCAACTCTCTGACCCCAGACTTAACCGCTATGCTCAGTCTTCATATACTCTACTGGTAAAGTCTGGAACACACTCCCTTCATCTGTTTTCCACTTCCTTTGACTTGCATACTTTCAAACGCCGTGTGTCTGGACACGTCGGCCAGCATCGACCATGATTATAACCTTTCCCAACTCCGGTGGAATTTGGTGGCCTCCTGGCCTTTGCCCACTGAGGAGACATAAAAAAAAAAAAAAAAAAAAAAAAATATAAATATATATATATATATATATATATATATATATATATATATATATATATATATATATATATATATATATATATATATATATATATATATATATATATATATATATATATATATATATATATATATCTATATAGATATATATATATATATATATATATATATATATATATATATATTATATATATATATATATATATATATAAATATATATATATATATATGAAAAAATTTACAAGTATACGAAAAAAAAAATTTCTTAAACGAAATAGTTCATCGTAGCGCGGTCAACATCGTTCTCGACTTCTGGAAATATCAAAATCTCAGCAAAAACAAAAACGGTTCGAATACTCGTCTAATGATTTCTGACGTCAGAGGTAAGAGTATTAATATCTCAATAGATGGAATAGAAATGAAAGGATAGTCACGTGAATTTGTACGCATGGTGCAGAGTTGCCATTTGTGTAACTAAAATTTTTCTTTTTCGAATAAAATAGAAAGGCATTTGGTGACTTCATTTTTCATATAGCGGAAAAATACCGGTCTAATTCCTTTCTAAAATAGACCGGCACAAAACGCGTTTTTTGCCGCTCTATATAGAAAGGAATTAG
>SEYY01023235.1:0-16256 GCA_009176605.1 Armadillidium nasatum
TTCTCTTCAAGTTCTTTCGAAATTTCCCTTCGTCCTCCTAATACTATTGCTATTACAATAGTTATTACTTTGAACTTTTTACTCTTATTTCTCTTTCCTTTCCCTGAGAATAGCTCGTTGTATTCGTCTTTTCACAGTCTTGTCTTTCGTCTTTCCGACTTTCTGACCTTATTCGCCTTTATACTAAGGTGACCATCCGTTCCGAATTTGTCGGGACAGTCCCGATTTTTTAAGCCGTGTCCCGATATTTTTAGAGACGGACATTTGTCCCGATTTTTAGATTTGGCAAAAATTATTTATTCAACCAGTCATCAGAAGGCAGTGACACACCGCCATACAGCCAGAGGGTGCGGCGCATGGGAGCAGAAGGCAAAAATGTATTTTTTTAAATTTATTTATTTATTTATTTTTTTTGTAGAATGTCCTTAACTAATAAACCATATGATTTGTTTTCGAAAACAACATTCGTATTTCTTCTTTATATTAAAAATCCTCCTCCTTTATAGATCCCTTAGAACCCTTACGGGCAGTGTATTTGGAGGGGGGGGGGGAGCAATGTTCGGAAACGTCCTGATTTTTAGTTCCAAAAATATGGTCACCTTACTTTATACCCATTCCTGTATCTACTGGAGATACAAAGTTTCCTTCTAATTTACAGCACTGAATGTATACTTCAATAGCTTCAAATGTTGTGTATCGCATCATGTCTGTTTTCTTATTTCGGTTTTCCTTTCCCTTCTTTTGTGGGTGTCATGTAAGCATGTAAGACTGGCCTTTTTTCCACCTTAAATTTTGTTTTCATTTGTTTGTTTTTTTCGATAGTCTGTAGCTGTCTTTGTTTCTGTTAAAGCTAAACTCAACCCTCAGACAGTTGTCAAATTCTACTTCAGATGATTCCATTTTCTGATAATGATTGAATGTTTCAAGTTAAAAGGGAACAAAGCATTACTTGTTTCTTACATTTTCCTATCTTGTTCTTCATTTCTCATGGCTTCTAAAAATTAGTAGTGTAGTTTTGGAGTTTTTGTCATATGGCTTTATTAAATCTCAGTTGAACGAAGACAATTTACGTGTTTAAAGTGCAGCAGCTTATTTTAAAAATGATGTTCCAAAGCCATCAAAATTTCTAGAACATTTAAAAAAAAAAAAAAAGAAAAAAAAATCCCGATGAAATGGACAAACGCATTGATTATTTAGAAAAAAAAAAAAATTTAAAATAATTTTGAAGAAGGAAATTTTTTTTTTTTTTGAGAAATTAAACAGCATAAAATCTAAATCATTGCAAAAACTGGAGGTAAGCATTCAATTGCTCAAAATATTTTAAACCCTGCTTTTGATATTCTCATAAAAATTATATTGCATTAGAATGTATAGAATACCATTCAATATAGAAACTAGTTAGTTGAAAAAAAAAAAAAAATGAAAATTCACAATTCAGGTTGAGGAAACAACAAGGATTTGAAATATAGATACTATTTTCGTGACATGTGTATGTTTTAAGGATAAAGACTGCAAATTTACAGTAATATCCTGCGCAATTTGTCATCTCATATCTCTTGAGAAAACACGAATTTTATTGCCTGCTTAATTATGCAAGTCTTTCAATGCATTGTAACATACATTGCCATCATTTAACTAAAAAACAATAATATATATAAATATATATATATATATAATAATATATATATATATATATATATTATATATATATTATTAATATATATTCTTCTAGTTCTTCAGTAGTAATTAATAGTTAATAAATTTAAATTTTAGAGCAAGTATTATTGATGTATTCAGAACTTTAGTAGGGCTAAGGAAAAGCAGCACATTTGACTTAATTTACCAAAACAAGTTCGATTACTTTCAAAAGAAAACTTCCGAATTAGATTTGTAAGCCATAGTTAGATTTTTGGAAATTGAAAAAGAAGGTAGCTTGGTCGTAGGAACTAAAGAACAATGTATTTAACATTTGTTTAACTTCAGTTTCAAGACATTATAGCGTCTTGTGAAAAGCTTAACAAAAAAATTTGTTGTTTTTCGAATTAGTTTACAGAAGCACTACTTCAAAATCATATCTGTGCTAAAAGAAATCCTTTCTCTGAAAAAAAAAATTGTATGAAAAATATTCAGAATATTTATTGTCGTTGAAAAGGAACCGAATAGCCAATTTTTCAATTTATTTTCTTTAGAAGTCCAGCCAGGGTTTTTAAACATTTTTATTGTGATGTAGAATTTGTCAGTGAAAATTTACAAGAGGAATATTTTCCCCATTATAATCTCTCTGACTTCTTTTCCTTATGTCTTAATCTTTGCCGAAAATGTGAGCTAAGTTTGCTTCTTCTTTTTTCTCCTGGTTTCTTCCATTTGCACCATAGCTGCTTACTTTCTGAAGCTGATTCTTTGCTTAAACCTTTGCCTCTAATATCTCCTTCTGTACCTCTCATCAACATGGAGAAATTACGATGTAATATACATAAAAATGTTGATGAGAGGTACAGAAGGAGATATTAGAGGCAAAGGTTTAAGCAAAGAATTCAGCTTCAGAAAGTAAGCAGCTATGGTGCAAATGGAAGAAACCAGGAGAAAGAAGAAGAAGCAAAGCTAGCTCACATTTTCGGCAAAGATTCAGACATAAGGAAAAGAAGTCAGAGAGATTATAATGGGGAAAATATTCCTCTTGTAAATTTTCACTGACAAATTCTACATCACAATAAAAATGTTTAAAAACCCTGGCTGGACTTCTAAAGAAAATAAATTGAAAAATTGGCTATTCGGTTCCTTTTCAACGACAATAAATATTCTGAATATTTTTCATACAATTTTTTTTTTCAGAGAAAGGATTTCTTTTAGCACAGATATGATTTTGAAGTAGTGCTTCTGTAAACTAATTCGAAAAACAACAAATTTTTTTGTTAAGCTTTTCACAAGACGCTATAATGTCTTGAAACTGAAGTTAAACAAATGTTAAATACATTGTTCTTTAGTTCCTACGACCAAGCTACCTTCTTTTTCAATTTCCAAAAATCTAACTATGGCTTACAAATCTAATTCGGAAGTTTTCTTTTGAAAGTAATCGAACTTGTTTTGGTAAATTAAGTCAAATGTGCTGCTTTTCCTTAGCCCTACTAAAGTTCTGAATACATCAATAATACTTGCTCTAAAATTTAAATTTATTAACTATTTTAATTACTACAGAAATGAAGAACTAGACTTATATATATATTTAATATAATAATATATTATATATATATATATATATATATATATATATATATATATATATATATATATATATATCACCTACGTTGGGCATAGGCAAGAGCCCTACTAATTTCCACCAGAGTTGGAGAAACATGGGAAATCTTATCAAGTTAAAGGCAGGCATGTCCCGATATACGGCGTTTGAAAGTGTGTAAGTCAAAGGAAGTTAGTTAACCAGATAAAGGGAGTGTGTTATTGACTTTACCAGTTGAATACATGTAAGATTCAGCATAGCAGTTAAGTCTAATTTCAGAGAATTGGACAGAGAGAGAAAAGATGAGACATGTAGAAAGGTGTTACACGAGCCCTTCTCAGTAGAGGAGGTATGCGATGGAAGAGGTCAGAAGAACAGTGTCCACTGTAATTGCGATACTATAGAGTGACGCAACAATTCGATGGGCAAAAAGAGACTGGAGAGAATTAGTGCGTCGGAAAACTGATAAGACGGAAAGCCCTAGACTCAAACTTTTCCATTAGAGTTGTATGAGTGAAATCATCCCAGATATGTGAGGAATACTCCATACAGGGTCCAACAATACCCCCTATAAAGAGAAGCAAATGAGGTGGTGTGAAGAAATTAAGAAAGCGTATCAGTACACCCAAACTCTTAGAATTGTTTTTTTTAAAAACAAAAAAAAAAATGTTTGATTTTTTTTTTTTTTTTTTTTAAAGAAAATGTTAACGTTGTGTGGAAAACTGTTTTGGATAGAGAGATGAAGGAACTGAATTTTTGAGTCATTGAAAACGACCATGTTTTTTATGCCCCAATTTGAAATACGAGCAAGATCAGAGGTTAATTGCTCCAGGGCTATCGTACTAGCTTCAATTACTGCAGTTCTAAACTGAAAGAGGTAATGAAGGGTAGAGTCATCGATGAGTAATAGATAGCTCATTAATTAAATGTAGGAAAAAAAAAGAGCTGAGGATAGGACTGATGCCTGAGAAACACCACTTCTCGCCGAAATCGTGGACCGTTCTTGAAGACTAGAAGAAAAAAAAAAAAAAAAAACACACACACACACACATATATATATATATATATATATATATATATATATATATATATATATATATATATATATATATATATATATATATATATATATATATATATATATATATATATATATATATTATTATATATTTTATTTTTTTTTTTTTTATTATATATATATATATATATATATATATATATATATATATATATATATATATATATATATATATATATATATATATATATATATATATATATATATATATATATATATATTCCCTTTTGGTGGGTGCATAGAGGAGAGATTGATATAGACCGACCGGGGCCCCGGCCACGGCTAAAAATCAGTGAAAACCGGGGTTTGCCTGCCGGGGTTAAAATGGTAAATTATATTTAAGAGGACAGTTCAATTTCAAAAATTATTTTGATTTTCAGCGGATTCTTCTGAAATTTTTAGTGCATATAGCTTTCCCGGTGAAAAAGGTCCATTTCTAGCGTTTTCTGAGTCTATAACGGTTAAAAAGTTTTTTTTTTTTTTTTAAATTATATCCTTTTCAAATGAATGGTGGGCCAAACTACTTTTCGAAATTACCTGAAATTTGGACTGTATATTCAGAATTCTATGAGCTACAAAAGCTTCTAACAAACCTTTGTTCCCAGAGTTATATAAAATATGTTATATTATCAAAACTAACCTTTTCGGACCAAAAAAATTTTTTTTAAATAAAAATGCTATAACTATAGCATTTCTTATTTTTGGTGAGTGTATAGAGGAGAGATTGCGCTACAAATTCCTCTCTACACTTTATTCGATGCGATTCGTTGGTTTCGAGATATAGCCTCTCAAAAAAGGTCCATTTTTGACTAAATTTAAAAAATTCCCAAAGTTTGAGAGGCTATATCTCGCTTCAAAAAATAGCATTTAATAATGCACTAAATAAAAGTTGTAGCCCTGTCCCTCCTCTAAACAATATCCAAAAAATAAAAAATAAATTTGTAGGTTGCGTTTTTTTTTAAATAATTTTTTTCTCCGGAAGTGCAAGTGATTAAAACTTTTTTTTCTAGACGTGATATCAAAAATCTGTTCCCATTAATGCAAGAAATTGGGGCTAAGATTATTCATTAAATTTTCAGCTAATGTGGACCGTGGTTTGATCCCACTATTCATTTTTTTTCAACTTTGGGTCCAAATAACTTTCAAACTGTTATAGACTCAGAAAAATGCTCGAAATCAGCTTAAAACTTCGGGAAAAAATGCATATGCCCTGAAAATTTAAGCTCAGTCAAATAATTTAAAAAAAAAAAAATAAAAAATTCAAACAAAATATAAGAAAATTAAGATTTTTTCTTCTTTTTTTAATATTTTCTTTTTCTTTTGACCGCTCCTTTTCTGCTAGTGAATGTTCATCTTTGTGCTTTGATTTTAGATGCCCCCATAAAGATTTGGTTGAAAAATTTTTACTTGGGGCACCCGGAGATCTTCTAATTTCCTGACTGCACATGTTACATTTAGTAATTTTGTGCCTATTCTGAAACATTGTAAGTACTGCCATACTGCTGAAGGTGATCTTTTAGTCATATTGACTGAAAGTATAAACAAAATAATAATTTTTAAATGATGCAGCTAAATGATACAAGTTTGATACATTGCAATAAAATAACAATGACATGTATAAATACAGGGCATATTGATAATTTTATATCTTACATTTTTTCACACGTTACCTTAGGATCTTACTTGAGTAAACCTGTTGAATCACTATTGTGAATCAGGAATAAAAATTCAAAAATTTTTGTACTTTTTTATACTTTTATTATACAAAATTGCCATTTTCTAAAAAAATTTCGGAGAAAATGCATTTAATCATTAATTTAAGTGAATGCTGGCTATTCTACTCCTTCCTTATAATTAAATAAACCTCAATTAAATTTATAGCTAATTTTCTTCACCTAAGATTTCAGTGCTTTTGACCTCTTTACAAATGTTAGCCAACCCCAGCCAGAGACCCGACCCGGCAAAATTCCAGCCACGTTATTATATATATATATATATATATATATATATATATATATATATATATATATATATATATATATATATATATATATATATATATATATATATATATATATATATATATATATATATATATATTATATATTTTATATCGTTTTTTTTGTTTTTGTTTTGTTCTGTTATTTCCCCTAAAATAAGATGCTGTGGTCAGAAATTTTTTATGGGCTTCCCAATACCAGTCTCAACATCAAAGATTTTCATTTCTTTTTTTCTTTTTCGTATGCTTTACCACGCTTTTAAGAGATCCGTTTCTAAAACTACTATTCTAAAGCATTTCTCCCCCCCCCCACCCCACATACACACACAAATATAATCCTTGAAATAAATCACATGTGTACTTATCCTCGCATTTTTGCACATATCGTCGAAAATGTTTCATTTACTCTCCTACTCTAAAATCTATTACACTACTTCCTTCGTCCAAAATTTATTTGTCTGATATATTTTCCTATTTCTATTTTGTATATATTCAATTTAATTGTGGTCTTACATCCATTAATATTTTTCTTGGAAAGATAAACAAACCTTTGCTATGCGCAAGTTCTTATTCTTGGTTAATAACCTTTAATTGAAATTTAATGCTTTCCTTTTATACATTTCACATACATTCTTAAGACTTTTTCATTTCTCTCCAACACAATTTCAACTCTGAATATTTTTATTTCTTAATATATATATATATATATATATATATATATATATATATATATATATATATATATATATATATATATATATATATATATATATATATATATATATATATATATATATATATATATATATATATATATATATATATATATATATATATATATATATATATATATATATATATATATATATATATATATATATATATATATATATATATATATATATATATATATATACTATTGCACATGTCATTCATTAGAGTCCCTTCTATAATATATTATATATATATATTATTTTTTTATATATTTTTTTTATTATTATTTTATTATATTTATTTTTTTTTTTTTTTTTTTTTTTTTTTTTTACATCGAGTCCAAATGTCAAGATCACCATCAACTCGATTCCATTGCACGTAACACGTTCCTTTTTTAAATTATTTTTCAACATTTATTCATATTTATTTACACATCCTTTTCTTTCACTTGATCTACAACTACCCAAACTCACTCTTGCATATATATATATATATATATATATATATATATATATATATATATATATATATATATATATATATATATATATATATATATATATATATATATATATATATATATATATATAGTATATATATATATATATATATATATAATATAGCAAATATATCGGTTTATATCCGGCCGGATATTAATTTAAATTCATATATATATATATATATATATATATATATATATATATATATATATATATATATATATATATATATATATATATATATATATATATATATATATATATATATATATATATATATATATATATATATATATATATATATATATATATACGAGAGGGATAAACCGAAAGTGTAATATTTCTTTGATAATCTTTATTAAGTGTGCAAATGCAACGAAATGATAAATGAAGCAACAATGATTCGGGCAAATTATCGTAATCCATAAATTGGACACTAATATATATTTTAGCACGTAATACTCGCACTGTTAATATCTTCTAATGATAAATATTTGTGACTATATAATCCATTAATAATTAAATATTCCTTTGACACGCCAAGAGAAAAGAACGAGACTTCATTTCCTGACTCCATCAGATGCCGAAGTGTCTCTCTCCCTATGTCCAAGTTCCTTCTCTGATGAATGCCTCTTACATTATAAGAAAAGCTTTTCTCTTTTTGGATGATATGAAAGACGATTCTATGGCATCATAATTTCAACTACCAACCTTATTTTATTTAACAAAACCATAATTAATTAATCTAGTAACATAAAACATCAAGGATTATAGCGAAGATACAATCTACATAAGTCATTAATAAAAAGAAGTAATGTAAATAAAGAGAGAATTCCTGTTGGTGGAAGGAGAAGGGGATTTAGAAAAGGAAATATGGAATATAGTGGTAGAGGGAATGAAAATTATGGGGGATTTAAGAAGTATTGAAGAAAGGGAGAATATCAAAGAAAATAAATGTAAGAATGTTTGAGTATGTGCTTGCCATCTGAAATGTATGGGTGTGAAACTTGGATGATGAATTCTTAGACGAGAAAAAGTTCGAATGTGTTTAAGATGAAGGAATTGAGAGCAATATGTGGTTTGAGAAAGGTAGATAAAATTAGAAACGAAAGAATAAGCGAGATGTATGTATGGAGGAGGGGTGTGAAGGATAGAACAGAACGGTTTGGATGTGTGTAGAATGAATGAGGAAAGGATGGTGAGCAGAGTACTTAGATCCGAGGTGGAGGTGAAAAGGTAGAGAGGAAGGCTAAAATGGAGATGGATGGATGTGATATGGAAGATTTTGGGAGGAAGGAATTTGAGTTTAGACGAAGGTAGCAGACTTGCGGTGGACAGAGTGAGATGGAGGACGGTAGTGAGGGGAGATGAGAAGTAGGTGGTGGGTGTGTTTGTAAAGGAATTGTGGCGGGCACCACTTCACGACAGTGAGAAGGGTGAAAAATGGAATATATATATATATATATATATATATATATATATATATATATATATATATATATATATATATATATATATATATATATAATATATATATATATATATATATATATATATATATATATATATATATATATATATATTTTTTTTTTTTTTTTTTTTTTTTTTTTTTTTTTTTTTTTTTTTACCATACCCCAGGTAGGACTTTCGTCCTGTCAGTAGGATCTTCCGAGGAAGATCCTTTGGTTTCTTGGGCCCACGGCGGATACCGCTGGCTTGGCCAGGCCTATCGCGGATGCCGGAGATTATTAGTTAACAGTTGGCTTTCTTCTTTTACTTACCACTGAACCACTTTATATATATATATATATATATATATATATATATATATATATATATATATATATATATATATATATATATATATATATATATATATATATATATATATATATATATATATATATATATATCCATTTTCACCCTTCTCACTGTCGTGGGGTGGTGCCCGCCACAATTCCTTTACAAAACATACCCACCACCTACTTATATAATATATATATATATATATATATATATATATATATATATATATATATATTATATATATATATATATATATATATATATATATATATATATATATATATATATATATATATATATATATATATATATAGGGGTTGGACAAAAAAATTAAAACGCCTGGTAAATGTAAGAATTTATTTTTTAATATGGTGTGATCCCCACCTTCAGTATTCAAAATCACCAGAATGTTTCTAAGAATGGACAAATATATTTCCTATGTAGTACATAACTACCTAGGAAAATTGTTTACGACAATTTTAAGTTTATATTTTTGATTTTAAAATTATTTTACCTTTATTAAATTTGGGTTTTAAATATAAATATTATTTCAGCTTTACTTTGCTTTCTTGTTTGCTTTTTTAATTTGTCTGTCTGTCTGACTGTTTGTTTGATTGTGTGTTTGTCTGATGCTTGCTCGTTTCTTTGTCTGTTTTTTTGTTTGTCTGTCAGTTTGTCTGATTTAGTCGTGATTGTGTGTAGAATGGCGGGTGTGCGCAGACGTGGGTTCTCTATATACCACCTCTCTCACTCTCATCCAAATCTTTTGCTCTTGTCTGAGCCACAGATATCTAAGAATTCCACCAGACTTTTTAAATATATCCAACTATAACTTATTTCATAATTTCCGATCTAAGGATGGAGTTTGTGCCTACGTAAACGCTAACACTCCCGTAACACGTCTTGTAAATCTTAAATCTCCTAACTTCGATGTTCTGTGGCTTAAAATCTTTCTTCCTACCATTACGATAATCTTATGTTTCTCCTACTGTTCTCCCAATAGAACAGATTTTTCTACCTTTTTTGAATACTTAACTACTTCTCACGAGATTCTGAGGTCCTCTATTTAGGGGATTTTTTTTCTTCTTCGTAGTTACTCCAATTATACAAGGGATTCATCTGCCGTTGTATTGAGTACTGCTCTCATATCTGGGGGGGCTCAAGTTTCACCCGTCTTTTGGATATTCAAATCTAGACCAAGTTCCTGAAGGGATGTTACTGATGGATAGCGATCTCGAGCCCTGTTCTCCAATAGTAACCACAGGTGCTTTATAATAAAGATCTGGATATTGTGTGTGTGGGGGGGGGGGTTGCAGACGTGAAACATCATCTGCATGATCATCAAACCACGACTGAACAGCATTAGATATTTGTACTGAGACCTAAATGGCAAAACCCACAACGAAACTATCTCCACCATAAGATGAACCTGGTCATCCAAAATGCGTAATTTATATCGGCCAGCAACATTATTGTGCATGGTGATAATTGGACCTGAAGAATACCATGATATAATCCTCTAAAACATGACAGAATCTCTTCCATACTTCACTTGTAGCATAATACATTCCTGATCATGGATTTGAGATGGTACTCTCCACACGGAGGTTGGAGCAACGTTAAGGTCGATTGTATTAGACAGTGTAATCTTTACAGTACTGCACCACTCTATTCTTCCTTACATTCATGTGATTGCAAAGAAGTTTTGCGATCGTAAATGCCCATTAAAATTCAGCTTAAGGAATTCAATACTTACTGTTTCTGAGCTCACAGAGTTTGCAATTCAGTTCACAAGAAACTTTTGCAGCTGTTGTTTCCTTGTTGTTCTTACAGTCTTTCGAAATGCTCATCTGACTATGTAACCTAGTTTCAATTTACGTCCATGATGGTGTTTATCAAATGATGTTTTTCTGGACATACAATATTTGCTCAAGAACTTGGATGAGGTACCTCACGATACACCAAATAGCATTGCCACTCTGTTTAAAGAGGCACCTGATTGGCGGAAATCAACAATTTTCTCTTTGAAACTCCGTAAGTTCGGACATACCTCACTTGTAACAGCACAGAAATTTGACCAAAAACAAACTTACATTTTCTTCCGACGTTACACATTTACCTATCATGTGACCCATGAGCACCTCTTAGATTCTGGTAGTTGAAGTCTGTCATGTTTACGCAATCTTTCTTTCTGCTGCTTTTATATATATATATATATATATATATATATATATATATATATATATATATATATATATATATATATATATATATATATATATATATATATATATATATATAATATATATATATATATATATATATATATATATATAGTGATGGATCGGATGTCATTTTTCCTAATTTGCGAATGCGGATGTCGAATTTTGGGGAAGTGCGGATGCGAATGTTGAATTTTCGAAAGTGCGGATGCGGATGTTGAATTTTAGAAAGTTCGGATGCGGATGCGGATGTTAATTTTGATGAGGATGCGGATGCGGATGTTAATTTTGAATATGCGAATGCGTATGCCACACTATATATATATATATATATATATAATATATATATATATATATATATATATATATATATATATATATATATATATATATATATATATATTTCATTATCACCTATCCCGCTTTCGTGGGGTGGTGCCCGCCACAATTCCCTTACAAACATACCTATTCTTACCTTTCAACCCCTTTCACCACCGCCTCCATCTCTCTCTGTCTCCACAAATCTTCTACCCTCTTCTAAACTCAAATTACTTCCATCAAAATCTCTCTCACTCCATCCATCCATCTCCACTTCGGCCTTCCCTTAACCCTACCCCTATCCACATCGGATCTAAGTACCTTGCCCACCATTCTGTCCTCATTCATTCTACACGTAAGTCCAAACCATTTTAGCACACCCCCTCCTCTCTATCAATTACACCCTTCTTCCATTTATACATCTCCCTTATTCTTTCATTGTGGATTGTTCATAGCAATTGTTCATAGCAATATTGGTTAAAGAAATTTGAGAAGATAGTTAGAGAGTTGAGAGGGGTCCCCCTTTTCGGCACAGGCTGAATGAGCGCACGTTTCCAGTAAGAAGGGAAGGTTGAAGTAAAAGAAATAGACGAAATAGTTTACCAAGGAAGGGTGCAAGCTCTGAAGCAGAAGTTTTGAGAACTACAGGAAGGATACCATTAGGACCGTACGCTTTCCTAGTGTTAAGTTTTGAGGGAGCAGAAAAGACGTCTTTAGAATATATATATATATATATATATATATATATAATATATATATATATATATATATATATATATATATATATATATATATATATATATATATATTATATATATATATATATATTTATAGTATCGGATATCATATTTCTAATTTGCGGATGCAAATATGCGGATGTATTTTGAAAGTGCGGATGCGGATGTTAAATTTTCGAATATATGTGGATGTTAATTTTTATGAGGATGCATATAATATATATATATATTATATATATATATATATATATATAATATATATATATATATATATATATATATATATATATATATATATATATATATATATATATATTATATATATATATATATTTCATTTAACTTACTCATTCCAAATTTTACAGTTACCAACCAACTGACGTTTCAAATTTAATCTCAAAAGAAGATTATAATCCTAACAGTTTTCATTTATTATTAGTGTGGTATTTTTTTATCTAGTTAAAAATTTTGGTTTTGTCTTTTCCTCAAGTTTCACAGTTTTTGATTGCTACTGTGTAGTTAAAAACAATTTTTTCCTCTGTGTTTTTGATCATGTAATTTCCTTTTCAGTTCTCTTGATGGTGGTTCAATTATAGTGGAACCGAAACGTTAGACTATTAAATATAAAACAAATGCATAATGTAATACTGTTTTAAAATCTTGAGATCATTAAAAGTAAAATAATAATAAGAAACTGATGTCACGTTCATTTCTTGCCATCCTGTTTATGATAAAGATTTCACTCAATAGGGGCCCAAGCATATAATATATATATATATATATATATATATATATATATATATATATATATATATATATATATATATATATATTAATATATATATATATATATATATAATTTTTTTTTTTTTTTTTTTTTTTTTTTTTTTTTGTGGGGAGAGATGTTACAAGGCAATATTGAAAAGAGAAAATATTTTTTTACACTTTCGTGAGGCTATTTATTTGTTGGGGCAAGGGGGAAGGAACCCCCCAAAAGTGGGTGCGTAGCTCACGCTCTTTCCTAAAGGTGTTTTAGGTGACATCATGGAGGGACGGTCATAAATTAGGATAACCTCATTCCATACTCTTCCTTCAGTCCATTTTGGGATTAGGAACCTTCCTACAAATGATGCGTAGTTCATACTCTTTCCTGACGATATTTATAGATGGCATCCTAGAGGGACAGGCCATTAATGAGTCTAGTCCAGTAAATAATCGTTCCTAAACTTATTTGTATTAGCGGATCCCCTAAGAACTCTCCCAAAAGAGTGACGGAACCACGTTCTTTCCTGGAAATTTTTTGAGCGACATACTGGAGGGATGGTTGTTAATGGGCTAGACTTATTCCATGTTCATCACACCTAACCAAATTTTTAAGGAACTGAGCCATCAAAATAATGGGATATCCCACCCACCTCCTTTCATAACCACTTTGAGGGACCACCAGGAGGGATAACCTTGTAAGTTTTCTCGGGGTAATTTAGGTGATGGAGTCACCTCACTGGTTGATTTTGGAGGCTGGAGGCTTCTTCAGTTCCTACCAAGGGGTTTCCTTTAAGGTACAGGAGGCGCAAGACGCTGCAGTCCCATCTGTTATCTAGTACCGGTGTCATAAATCCTTCTCTTTTGAATGTCGGAGACATGAAACGTTTTTCCTTCTTAATGCTCAAAGTTATCACGTAGAAACATTTCTTCTCTGACCACCATATTTATATTTAACGGCAGTGGAAAATAATTTCACCATAATTTTATGAGTTAAATTCTTGAATGATATTAAATAGTAACTCTACTTTCTTGAATGATTTCTTTTCTAAAAATTAATAATTCTTTCAATGTTTTATAATAATATTTTAAGTTTTATAAGACGAATATAATTTTTCAATCCTTTATTATTAATCTTAAAGAGTTAATTACCATTAATATAGTTAAAATATTAATAGTTAGCACCTCTCTTTCTTGGAATGACTTTATGCGCGTGTAACGTTGGCATGTTTCTATCTCTGAAAAAAAAAAGAGATAGACTCGCTCACTTGTTAACTACGTATCACGGTGAAAGGTCTCAAAAGTCATCCTCCATAATTATTATTATTATTATTATTATTATTATTATTATTATTATAATATCTGCATTCAGAATACAAATACGTCAATAACACGTGTTAGTTGTTGAGGGTTTCGCTTTTAGAAAGCCTTAACTTTGTTTCCTTTATTATTATTATTATTATTATTATTATTATATTATTATTATTATTATTATTACTTCTATTATTACCTTATCCACTTTCGATATACAAACATGTTGCAGTTGTTGACTACTTCTTTATTAGAACGCCTATTATTATTATTATTATTATTATTATTATTATTATTTTACCGATATAGGGATGTGCAAGTGTATTACCTTCTACAACCCTTAATAACAATACATAAAAAAATAATTCGTATATTATCTAGATCTCACAATTACTATGAACATACAAACCTAATATTCAAAAACTTATCCATACTCAAACTACCAGATATGATTACTCTCACAATGACTACTCACATTTTCAAAGTCATAAATGGAATGTCAAATAACTCCTAACTAATATAATAATGAATAACCAAGATGTAAGAAGATCAAATCTGTACAGCACAAACTCACGTGCACTAGGTAAAATAAAGTACACTCTAACTAAATCTTGTAGAGCTATATCGTACAAAAGCATTGAACAATAGAATGAACTTCAAATAACATACATGAACCAGCAACGCTTCCCACATTTCGTAAACATGTCAAAAATCACTTGCTATCAAAATATTAGAGAAGGTACCCATTAGCCAAACTCACTTCACTTATTCCCAACTTTGACAGAGTTGCTTTAATTATTATTATTATTATTATTATTATTATTATTACTTAGTATAACTGTTACCAATGTTAATTATAGTTTTATTGAGATTTTTTTACGAATATAGCAATATCTTTATTATTTTTTATTATTATTACGATTAATACTATTACATTGTAATTATTATTTCAATTATTAATGCTATCATTACATTATAATTGTTGTGAGGTTAACCAGACTCATCACAATTATTCCCAACTTAATATATAGTTCATATCTTTTCCCTTTATTTTTTTCCTGACAAACTAGTTCGACTTAACTTTATCCTAACTTAAGGGATAATTGTAGACCTAACGACTAGCAAATAGGCCTAACCGTTATTAAATAACATTTAAAAGTTTATTGCAACAAAAAAATTTGCAAAATAAAAATAAAAGTTGGCTATAAAAACATGCCACGTGTTGCAAAATAAAAAAATACGCCAAAAAATAGAACCAACGAAAAGTTGGCTATATAAAAAATAGACTGGTGTAGATATAATTAAAAAGAACTATATATATTATATATATATATTATCTATATATATATAATATATATATATATATATATAATATAATATATATATATATATATATATATATATATATATATATTATATATATATATATATATATATATATATTACTTTTTTCTTAAAAAATCGCTGAGGAATACACTATACCGTCGTGAATCGAAGAGAAACCATTCTAAAATTAAATCCGCACAATAAATACAGACAGAGAGTCCCTCCGATTTAAAAAGGAGAATAGAAGC
>SEYY01023236.1:5000-7500 GCA_009176605.1 Armadillidium nasatum
TTTTATTTTACATTGGGAAAGTTTTATTTCATCTAAGAAAAGTATAATTTTCCCTAAGAAAAGTTTTAATTTTCCCAAAGAAAAGTTTTATTTTACCTAAGATAAGTTTTATTTTACTTTAGAAAAGTTTTACTTTATCAAAGATGTTTTATTTTTCCTAAGAAAAGTTTTATTTTAGGTACGAAAATTTTTTATTTTATCTAGGTAAAGTTTCATTTTACCTAAGAAAAGTTTTATTTTGCCTAACAAAAGTTTTATTTTACCTAAGAATAGTTTTATTTTATCTAAGAAAAGTTTTATTTCCCAAAGAAAAGTTTTATTTTACCTATGAAAAGTTTTATTTTATCAAAGATGTTTTATTTTGCCTAAGAAAAGCTTTATTTTAACTAAGAAAATTTTTATTTTTTCTAAGAAAAGTTTTATTTTACTTAAGAAAAGTTTTATTTTACCTTAGAAAAGTTTTATTTTATTAGAAAAGTTTTATTTTATCAAAGATGTTTTATTTTACCTAAGAAAAGTTTTATTTTGCCTAACAAAAGTTTTATTTTACCTAAGAATAGTTTTATTTTATCTAAGAATGCAAACCTATTAATAATAATGAGCGAAGACAGGCCTTACCAAACTCTGGCTCACCAATTGCTTGGAGACCAATCAAAAAGGAAAATGACCAGAAAAAGGAAAATGAATTTCAAGCTCTTCATTTCTGATAAAAATAATTTTACTGAAAATGTACTTTTAATATATATATATATATATATATATATATATATATATATATATATATATATATATATATATATATATATATATATATATATATATATATATATATATATATATATATATATATATATATATATATATATATATATATATATATATATATATATATATATATATATATATATATATATATATATATATATATATATATATATATATATATATATAAGACTTACACACCTTCAAACGTCGTGTATCAGGTTACGTTGGCCTTTGAATTTGACCAGGATCCGTCTTTCCCATTAACTCTGGTGGAATTTTAGTAGGCCTCTGGCCTTGGCCAACCAGAAGAGAAATAAAATATATATATATATATATATATATATATAATATATATATATATATATATATATATATATATATATATATATATATATATATATATATATATATATATATATATATATATATATATATATATATATATATATATATATATATATATATATATATATATATATATATATATATATATATATATATATATATATATATACTCGTATAATAGTGGATCGATAAAACAAAAATTTGCAATCTGCAGATGAAATTTTATAAAACTAACTTTAAAACTCTCTGAGCAGCACTGAGCTTTGGTGACATCGAGCTTCCGCCCTTTCAGGAAAATAATTCATAGAACTATGATTATAGTTTTGTAAAATATTTTCATAATTGACTTAATGTTTGCTGATAATTTTCTATAATTATAGGATTTATTTGCAATATATATATATATATATATATATATATATATATATATATATATATATATATATATATATATATATATATATATATATATATATATATATATATATATATATATATATTTATATTATATATTTAATTATTTTTTTATATTATATATATATATAGTATATATATATATATATATATATATATATATATATATATATATATATATATATATATATATATATATATAATATATATATATATATATATATAATATATATATATATATATATATATATATATATATATATATATATATATATATATATATATATATATATATATATATATATGTAGCAAACTTTAAAATCTTGTATATAGCTATCTGCGAGTAATGAATTCGACCTTTGACCCAATTACCCTTTGCTCGAGTTGCAGTCTGGGAAGTCCTTGGGCTTGACGTCATGACTTTAGATGATGAGGAAGTTCCAAAGCAATATCTTTTTGTACTGCCGTAGCATAGTGGTCAGCGCTCTAGGCTTACCATCTTAAAGGTTGTTGGTTCGAGTCCAGTAGCAGAAGTTATTTTCTATATAGACATGGTCTATGAGAGCTTATGTCAGACTTTAAAATTATATATATATATATATATATATATATATATATATATATATATATATATATATATATATATATATATATATATATATATATATATATATATATATATATATATATATATATATATATATATATATATATATATATATATATATATATATATATATATATATATATATATATATATATATATATATATATATATATATATATATATATATATATATATATATATATATATATACCTATCTTGATAATAAAAGGAGCAAAAGCTTTCTACTCCTGAAATTCCTCTTCAGGTATTTACTAAATTATATATGTAGAATGGGTAAAGGAAAATCGGAATTTTTTTTTCCATGAATAAAAGTTCAAAACTTCTGAAGAACAATTAAAAATGGACAAA
>SEYY01023236.1:12500-17500 GCA_009176605.1 Armadillidium nasatum
ATATATATATATATATATATATATATATATATATATATATATATATATATATATATATATATATATATATATATATATATATATATATATATATATATATATATATATATGTTAATGACGTATGATTGTGAGTCATTTCCTGTATCTATAATTATGGGCTTAATTATTTAGTCAAATAGATTTATAAAGGTAATTTTTTTATAATTACTTATAATTACGAATACTCATTATTATATATATATATATATATATATATATATATATATATATATATATATATATATATATATATATATATATATATATATATATATATATATATATTCATATATATTCATATATATTATATATATTATTTTTTTTTTTTTTTTTTTTTTTTTTTAAAGATATTTTTGAAACTTCAAGAAAATGCAGAAAACTGTAACGTTGGTACGCATGGATTTCATGCCTATTTCTTTTTCATAAAGTTGTTCATAAGTCTTTTAAAGTTAGGTTGCATCTTCTGATTTAAAGTAGCTCTCATTTCTGCGAGAATATTCAACTCAAATTACTAATTTATGAAATTTGGAAACAAAGAACGGCTTCATTGCAACTGTGATGGAAATATTGAGAAAAATTCCAAGAAGAATCAGTCTTTGTATTTGAACAAATTCATCTACTTTATTTTATTGAAAATAACGTTGGAGGTATTCAAGATATTTCTCAAAAACGTATGCAACAAAGGAAATTGCATTCTCTCAACAATGAACAACTTTGTTTTTTTCTTTACTTCTTTTTTTCATCTTTTCATTGTTGGATTTTTTGATTTTTAGTAATAATCTCTGTTATTTGATTCCTACATTCGATCTTTTATCATTTTATATCATTTTATCTTCCATTTGATCTCTTTTCATTTTCGGAAACAATTTCTATTAGTAAGTTATATAAAAATTTTAAAAAATTGATAATAAACAAATCCATTAAAAAAATGCATATAAATTTTTGTTACTGTCTTTTCAAATAAATTCAAGCTTATTTTTAAATTATTTAATTCACTAAAAAACAATTTCAATATATTATTTCAAACCAAAAATAGCAATTTTATAATATATATATATATATATATATATAATATATATATATATATATATATATATATATATATATATATTATAATATATATATATATATATATATATATATATATATATATATATATATATATATATATATATATATATATATATATATATATATATATATATATATATATATATATATATATATAATATATATATATATATATATATATATATATATATATATATATATATTATATATATATATATATATATTATTTATTTATTTCGATAAGACGCCAATATTTTTTGATTTCACAAATTTTTCAAAGAATTATATCATAACATTGGAATGAACAAACGTTTTCGCAGCAAAGAAGGTATTCTTCGCAGCCAACGAAACGACAGTCGTCAGGATAAATTACATCTAGGCAACCAAAATCTTTGTTTCTTTTTACGTATGGGCAACCTGGTCTTCCTGTATATATATATATATATATATATATATATATATATATATATATATATATATATATATATATATATATATATATATATATATATATATATATATATACATATATACTTTGTCTGTTTTCCCAACTTTCTCTGACTCACACTTTCAAACACCGTGAATCGGGACATGTCGGCTTTTAACGATCAGATTCCAGTTTCCCCAACTCTGGTGGAAATTAGTAGACCTCTGGTCTTAGCACACTAGAGGATATATATATATATATATATATATATATATATATATATATATATATATATATATAGGGTTACGTCTGAGTTAAGAGAGTTGGATAGAGAATAGATGAGACTGTGTGAATAGCGTGTCGCATGAGGCATCCTCAAAGGAAGAGATATGTAACTGGAGAGATCAGAAGATGAATATTCTTTGTAATAGTGAGAACATAAATAAAGCGACTCAACAGAAAGAGACTAGAAAGAATTGGTGAGGGGAAAAAAAAAAAAAAGAGTTCATAAAATGAGAAGCCTTAGTCTAAACTCCACTTCTTTAAGGAGAGCTGTGCGTGAGGTGAATTCCATACATGGACGAACGATATCCCTACGAAGAAAAAACAACTTGGGTGGTTTGATAATATTTCGAAGGCATTGCAGGACGCCCAACCTCTTAGAATTGTAATCATTTGAAGAAAGATCTCGAGAAATTAAAACGCCAAGAAAATACTTGTAAATATTCTATTCAATAAAGAAGAAAGATGAATTTATTAAAACTAAAATTTAAATTATTTATTTAAAATTATTTAATTAACTTTTCGAAAAAATTTTCTGGTATAATTTAACTAAAATTATGCAATCCAGTAATATAAAATCAACAATCAGTTGCGTATAACAATTTATAAAATAAAACAACTAACATTTTAAAAATATCCTTTTCATTCATCATTCTTTTTAAACATTTATATTAAGTAGATAAAAGTGATCATTTATGTTCTTGAAACCCACTAACGAAACTCATTAGATTAAGTATTTTCTCTTTGGGGTTTATGACCAGAAGTGTGGCTGTTCAAGTGAAGTTGAAGAAATCTGTTACTTTGGATCAAGATTTTTTTTTTTTTTTTTGGTTAAGAAATTCAGTCAAAATGTTAGAACAAATTTTTCACCAATAATTTCGTCAGATTTTAAATTAGAAATTTATATCTTCACATGTTCAAATTGAGTTTTTATCGCATTTTACGTCTGATTTTCTTTTTCCATTCAATTAATACAAAAAAAAAAAAAAAAAATGAAAAAAAAAAAAAAAAAAAAAAAGTCATTGTTAACTGTCGTATTCAAAGTCAAACCAAACCAATTAAATTATGAAATAAAATAAATTGTAGAAATCTATTTTCACTTTTTACATAAATTTCACGAATTGAAATACGAATTTTCATCCGTTGAAGAAAATTTTGAAGAAAATTGTTCATCACAAAAGTGATAAATTTTTTAAGAAATAAAATTAATTCATAAAAAAACATTTTGATTCTCTGTTCGAACATCAGTTATGATACGTACATGTGTGTCCTTCTTTATACCTTCTTAGAACCAGACAATAATTTTAACATAGATCAGTTAATTTATGTTGCTTCCGTGGCATAACGGTGGTGTTCCAAGGTAGAAACTACCAAGAAAGTTTCCTTCCTCGAATAGAGCAATGCTCGTCAAATGCAATTTTTTTTTTAATTAAAGCAAAGGAAGGAATTTGTAATCAAGGAAGATAGTTCTTACCAGGGAAGGGATCTTCACCATTATCTTCACCACTATCTTCACCAATAACTGAAGACCAGACAAGGAAGAAGACACTCAAGGAAACGAGAAAGAATTTCAAGGTTTTCATCTTCTGAAAATTTTAGAATTTTTGAAAATTTAACTTTTAATATCTCAGAAGTATAATATTAAACACTATATATATATATATATATATATATATATATATATATATATATATATATATATATATATATATATATATATATATATATATATATATATATATATATATATATATATATATATTAATGTGGTTCATAAGTCTAATTACCATTCAAACTATTTAAAAAAATATATATATATTTTTTTTAATAGGAAAATACCCGCTGGACTCCATTATTTTTATACAGAACCTAACCACACTTACTTTAATTCAAGAAACTTCCTACAATACTGCTGCTTATTCAGCATTCCAAATATTACGTCAAATAGTAATTTTCTATGGCTGGGAGACTACACTCAATACTTACGCAAGGAAACATTAAAAATTTTCATCCGAGTATTCAGGATGAAGCAAAATCATTGATGAGATAAAGAAAAAGGCTTCGTGAAATTAAAAATCTCACGGAAATTTGCGCAACCCATCCAGGAACTCACAAATTCATACAAGATGCGAGAGAAACAAGGATAAAATATGTAGATCACCACAAACGTATAAATTATATTCCAAACTAAAATGAAAAAATGACTCACATTCAGATTAAGAGTGACGAAACTTATTTCATCTAAATGGTATTGTTAACTAAGAAAACATAATGCTTATATATAATATATATATATATATATATATATATATATATATATATATATATAATATATATTATATAATATATATATATTATATATATATATATATATATATATATATATATATATATATATATATAATAGTATATTAAAATTACCTTTCAGAAGATATTCCTCAAAATGTTCCAATAATATACCAAATAATAAAACAATATAAAATATTTTGTTTTAAAAAAAGAAATTCTTCACAAACTTTTATTTACCAACTTCACTGAGTTCTAGAAACCAACTGTGGTTTGGAGTTATTGAAATCAATGCAAGTGTCTTTCGTTGAACATTTTCTATTTCTGCAATTATAATTATCTATCACAATTTGCATTGTGAATGTAATAATTATTTATAATTGTTAAAAATTACTTGTAATTTATTCATATATATATATATATATATATATATATATATATATATATATATATATATATATATATATATATATATATATATATATATATATATATATATATATATATATATTATAAACAAATTAAAGAGCACTAATCTCACTTACACTCTAAGACTATATTAACCTCTTTAAAACCATTAAATAAAACGATAAAAAGTAAAAGAAATTAATACGTTTTAACAAAATATGTTAAAACACAAGTAAAAATTAAGTAGAAGGGTTAAAACGACGCGAATACATTTAAAACCCAATTGCAAAACGTTTTTGATATCGCTCATGCAGATGCTTATTTTAAAATTAAGAATGCAGAATATAAAGCCTTCTTTATTACCCAAGGTGAAAAGGGAAGAAAAGGAAGAATGAGTAGTAGACTGAAATCTAATATGACAACTTAGAAGTTGTGAAAGACAAGAACGACTTGCAGAACAAAGTCGACGAGACAGAGAGAAGAAGCT
>SEYY01023236.1:22500-30000 GCA_009176605.1 Armadillidium nasatum
TATATATATATATATATATATATATATATATATATATATATATATATATATATATATATATATATATATATATATATATATATATATATATATATATATATATATATATATATATATATATATATGTATGTATGTATATAATGGTTGAAGATTATGTGGAGTTGATTTTTAAATTGAATTGCTTATTTCTTTTTACTTGACACCACAATTTGTGTGCAACAATATTTGTAGAATATATATATATATATATATATATATATATATATATATATATATATATATATATATATATATATATATATATATATATATATATATATATATATATATATATATATATATATATATATATATATATATATATATATACTTTGCGCCGTATCCTGCAAGATGCAGGGTGGTGTCGGCTGCAGAAACTTCGCATTCCTGCAACCGTATTTGAGTAGGAAAAAAAAACAGGTTTATATATATATATATATATATATATATATATATATATATATATATATATATATATATATATATATATATATATATATATATATATATATATATATATACAGTTTTTTTCCACCTTTGAAAGGGGGGCAGCTGCCCTCCCTTGCTCCCTCCCCCTCTGAATACTCCCTTGTATATACACTATTATTAAAGCATAAATGATAAAGAAATTGATAACAGAAAATGAAACAGAAATAATGGTAATGAATTGTTCATTGTTTTACTGCAAATTATTATTTGCTCCTCCTAAATACGAATGTCTACCATTGCGTCAAAGGACAGTTGTTGTTTAGAAGCGGGATCGTTTTCTTCCACTTTTAATTTCATATCGAAATAATAATTCTTCTTTTTAACAAACCGTACCAAAAAGTTTTCCATGTATATATATATATATATATATATATATATATATATATATATATATATATATATATATATATATATATATATATATATATATATATATATATATATATATATATATATATATATATATATATATATATATATATATATACATTAGGGTTGGCCGACTCACTGCTTGTGGTGCGGTGCGGTGCGGTGCGGTGCGTGGTGCGGTCATTTTGGTGCAGTGCTGTGCGGTGAGCAATACATTTTCAGCAACCCGTTGCGATGCGGTGTGGTGCGAAAGGAAAAATAAAAGTGCGGTGCGGTGCGGTGTGGTGCGTGGTGCGGCCTCTGATGCGCACAGCACCGAAATTGATGTATCCTACGAAAATCATCTGTTCGTCAGATTTTATATATATATATATATATATATATATATATATATATATATATATATATATATATATATATATATATATATATATATATATATATATATATATATATATATATATATATATATATATATATATATATATATATATATATATATATATATATATATATATATATATATATATATATATATATATATATATATATATATATATATATATATATATATATAATTTTTTTTTTTACACACATCACCACCACTCACGGGCAAAGCCCTATTCAAGGAGAGGGTGTTAGAAGAATAAAAATGAAGTAAAAGAATACAAAATACAAAAAAATAAAAACCACCCCTTAAGGTCCCACCTAACGCAAATTTCAAAGGTGAGCGCAGACGCGGGTTTTAAAGAAATCGAGATTAAATTCGAAAGGAAATACAGAAAATGGAAGAGAGTTCCATAAATCAAAGGTAGCAAGAAAGAAGCTGCCTATGTCCAAGCAAAATTGATGCTCGGACATTGCACCCCTCGTGCTGGGAGGACGCCGTAAAGGTGGAGGTATACGGGTGGATAGTTCCCTCGAGCATTTGCCACTGTAGTACCTATAGAAAAGAGACAAGGCACCAACGTCACGTCGCAAAGATAAAGAGTCAAGAGAGTTAGAAAGAGTGGGAATTAACCCTATCTAACAAAAGACGAGTGAAACCTGAGCCACCCTATATATGAGAGCAGTACTCCATACAAGAGCGGATGAGACCCTTGAATAATTGGAGTAACTGCGAGGAAGGAAAAATTCTCCTAGTCTAAACAGAATTCCCAGCTTCTTTGAAGCCGCCCTAGCAACCATTGTGATTTGAGGTTTCCAAGACAATTTTTTGCTTTATGTGAAGACCAAGGATGTTTATATTGTCATCAGGAGAGATAGGAAAACCATCGAGAGAAATAGAAAAGTTAGGAGTTGTCTTTGAGAGGAAGATTTCTAGAAGTTGTTTTTAAAGAGTTGAATTTTACAAGGTTGAGACGACCCCACCGGGAAATTCAATCCAGATCTGCAAAAATGGAATCGAAAAGATGAAGACGAGAGGCAATTCTAGATGCAAAGGAAGGAGCAGATTGGAAATGAATAGAAGAATGAATAGTTGAGTCATCGGTATATAAATGGATAGGGTTAGATGAACAGTGGAGAAGATCAGAAATGAAAAGTAAGAATAGAGTAGGAGACAAGACAGAACCCTGAGGAACACCACAATAGACAGGAATGGAAGAAGAAGTCGCTCCATCAACAACAGCTGAAATGGAACGATTAGAAAGAAAGCTAGACATAAGTTAGCAGAGAGAAGGATGAAACCCAAAGGAGGGGAGCTTGGAAAGCAGTGACTCATGACATACCCGGTCAAATGCCTTAGATATCTCAAGCGTCATCACGCAAGTCTTCCCATGGTCTCTAAGGGCAGAAGACCATAGATCTGTGAGATAGGGAAGTATATCACCAGTAGAAATCGAACGCCAAGAGCCATACTTATGATCAGAAAGAAGGGAATGAGATTCCAGATGACCTAAGAAGTGAGAGCTGAGAATGGTTTCAAAGATCTTAGACAGAATACAAGAGCTATAGAGAATAGTTGGAAGGATCAGAGCGGCTACCTTTCTTCGGAATAGGTTGGACTAATGCTCGCTTCCAACACTGAGGGAAAGTACTAGTATTGAGGCATAGAATAGAGAGAGAAAAGTTGAACGAGGGACGGAGCCAGCTCAGAGTCATACTCCCTTAAAACTCGAGGAGGAATGCCATCCGTGCCGCTTGGCTTCCTAACGTTCATATATATATATATATATATATATATATATATATATATATATATATATATATATATATATATATATATATATATATATATATATATATATATATATATATATATATATTTCACCTCTGGTGGGCAAAGGCCAGAGGCCTACCAATATTCTACATGAGTTAGGGGGAAGGTCGGGAACATGGTCAAATTAAACGGTGAGGACACAGGGGAAGTTCAAGGTACTAGTGGAATAATTCTTAAAAGGATGTGACGAATTGGGCTTAAAAGTAAATGCTGGTCAGAGTAAAGTGTTGTGGATGACAAATGGAGATGGAAGAGAGAGAGATATGGATGAGAGAGATGAAATGGAAATTAAAGTAAGGAGGGAGAGTTGGAGTGGATTATTCATTTAAATATCTGGGGGTTAATTTAGGGTAGTGGGATGATAGTGAGGATGATGGAGTGGGGAATAGAATAAGAGAAAGGTAGAAGATGTTGGGAGGTTTGAGGGATATATGAAATATAGGAAGGTTGCCAAGAGAGGTGAAGGTGAAAATGAGAGATCCTGTATACCGGAGGTTATGTATGGAAGCGAAGTATGGAGTTTGAAAGTGAGGAAGAGAAAAAAGGTGGAAGCTTTCGAAATGAAAGATCTGAGTATGGTGTGTCAGGAAGGGGTAAAGTCAGGAACGTTAGAATTAGTCAGATGTGTGGTTGGAGAAGGAGTATGGTTGGGAGAGCTGAACAGAGCATCTTGAGATAGTTTGGGAATGTTTGTAGGATGTAAGAGAAGAGACTGCCAAAAACAGTATTTGTATCAGAAGTGGAGGGTGTAAAAGGTAGGGGGAGACCAATATGATGCTGGAGGAGTGGGGTTATTGAGTTTTTAAGGGACAGAGGGATCAGATTGGTGGAGGTTGTGAGGTTGACTGAGGAAAGGAGTGAGTGGAAAAGATTGGTGAGTGGGGGAGGGTTGGGGAATTGATGAGAACTGCTGTAACACCACCTAACCATTGTGGAAAAGGGTGTGAGTGTAAAATTTTTTTGAAAGTATATTATTATTATTATTATTATTATTATTATTATTATTATTATTATTATTATTATTATTATTATTATTATTATTATTATTATTATTTTTTAAATTCCTCAGATTATCACTACAATGAACTCGATTCGAGCAATTTTAGGATTTGTTTTTCTCTTCTCGTATTTTTCATTTAATTTTATAGGTAAATATATATATATATATATATATATATATATATATATATATATATATATATATATATATATATATATATATATATATATATATATATATATATATATATATATATATATATATATATATATATATATATATATATATATATATATATATATATATATATATATATATATATATATATATATATATATATATATATATATATGTATATATATATATATATATATATATATATATATATATATATATATATATATATATATATATATATATATATATATATATATATATATATATATATATATATATATATATATATATATATATATATATATATACTATATATATATATATATATATATATATATATATATATATATATATATATATATATATATATATATATATATATATATATATATATATATATATATATATATATATATATATATATATATATATATATATATATATATATATATATATATATATATATATATACCTCCGGTGGGCAAAGAACGGAGGCCTACTAATTCCTCCGGAGTTGGGAAACCGGATCTTGGTCGTTAAAGGCCGACATATTCCGATACACGGCTTTTCAAAGTGTGCAAGTCAAAGGAAGCCGAGAAAACAGACAAATGAAGTGTGTTCCACACTTTACCAGTTGAGTACATGTAAGATTGAAAATAGAGGTTAAGTATGGAGTTGGGGAGTTGAACAGAGTAAAGATGAGAATGTATAGAAAAACGTGTCGCCTGAGATCTTCTCAATAAACGAGGTATGCGACTGGAGAGTTCAGAAGAGCAGTGTTAATTGTAATAGTCATAGCATAGAAAGAGTAACGCAACAATTCGACGGGCAGAAAGAGACTGGAGAGAATTAGTGAGAGCTGTAGAGTTGATGAGACGAAGAGACCTAGATTCCACCTTCTCAAGGAGAGCTGTATGAATGAAACTACCCCAGATGTGTGGGTCATCCTCCATACAGAGGCGAACAACACCCCCATAGAGAGCAAGCAACTTGGGTGGCGTGAAGTAATACTGAAGGTACCTCAGAACACCCAACCTCTTAGAAGCTTGTTTAGAAAGAGATTAATGTGATCGTTCCAAGAAAGATCACGAGAAAAGGATACTCCAAGAATATTAAGAACAAATGAAGGTTTGAGTTGAGTGTTTTCGAAGAAGATATCATAGTTGTGCGGAAAATTTGTCGAGTAGAGAGATGGAGAAAGTGAGTTTTTGAGGAATTGAAAACGACTATGTTTTATCTGCCCTAATTTTTAATACGTGAAAAATCAGTGGTTAGTTGCTCCAAGGCCACCATTCTAGCGTCAATCAACTTTTGCTTAAACTGAAGAGACTATTGAAGGATGGAGTCATAAGCATAGGACTGGATTGGTGATGAAGTAATAAAGAAAAGTAGAAAATATATAAGAAGATAAGTAGTAATAGATAAGGAGTAGAAAAAGTGTTGGGGGATATAACAGGCCCCTGAGGAATACCACTATTAGTAGATTTAAAGGATAAACGGGGTCCGTCTTCAACAGCAGCTTTAGAGCGACCGGAAAGAAAATCAGAGAGAACATCACAGAGAAAAGATAGATTTCGAAAGAGGGAATTTTAGAAATCAAAGCTTTGTGTCAGACTCTATCGAAAGCCTTCGATATGCCCAGCGTGAAAGCAAAAGAATCATCGAAATGCCGAAGAACAAAAAACCAAGAGTCAGAAAGAAGGTAAAGAAGATTACCAGTAGAGCGTTTCTTACGAAAGCCATACTGGAGATCAGAGATAAGATTTGAAGAGCTGAGATGTTTCCAAATATTCCTGTTAAGGTTAGATTCGAAACTTTAGAAAGAACGGAGGTTAAAAAAATGAGACGGTAGTTGAAGGGTGGAGATTGGTCCCCCTTCTTCGGCATAGGCTGAATGAGTGCACGTTTCCAGCAAGAAGGGAAGGTTGAATTAAAAGACAGAGACGAAATAGTTTACCAAGGCAGGATGCAAATCGGAAGCACAAGATTTCAGGACTACAGGAGGGATTTCATCAGGACCGTGCGCCTTCTTAGTGTTTAGCTCAGAGAGGGAGAGCAGAAATGACGTTTTCAGAATAAATTACAATTTTAGGAATAAATGGTTGGAGGGAGTTGAAGGAGGACGAATAGCTCCGGAATCGTCTAAAGCTGAATTAGAGGCTAAAGTTTGAGTGAAGAGTTAACTTCAGAAGAAGGCAAAACGTCAGTTGTGCCGTCGGAAGATACTAGAGGAGGGAAAGAGTAAGAAAAAGCTAGAGTTGACATTATTATCAGATTCCAGAAAGGGCGTGAGGACGAACCAGAAAGATTATGGCATTTTCTACGAAGAAAAGAGCATTTTTTTGGTGCGGAGGATAGATTTTGTATGATTCCGAGATGAAATTTAAGTTGAATGAGTTTCTAGAGCTTAAAGACGAAGGTAATCCCTGAATGCAGCATCCCGGTAGCGAATAAGACGAGAAGAAGCTGAATTAAACCAAGATTTGTTAGGCCTACTAGAAGGAAATGAATATGAAATGTTTGCCTCCGAGCCAGAAACAATCACATCAGCAATGAACTCGTCACACTCCAAGGCACATCTCTCAAGGAAGCAATAATCATTCCATGAGAAATCAAAGAAGTACGAAGATAATTTCGATCAGTTTGCGGCACTGAAATGCCGCAAACATTTCCTCGCACTAGGAGGATACAGAGATAAGAAGGTTATCGGAGGAACCCATAGGAGAATAGAGCTTGACAGTATAAGGAGAAGGATTAGGAGTTAGAAAAAGGTCTAGAATGTTGAGTTCATCTCCAAGACGATCAGGGATACGAGTAGGGAGCTGCACTAACTGCTCAAGGTCGTTTTGGATAGCGAAATGGAAGGTACTTTTTTCCGGCTGTATAATTAGAGCTAGAAGAAAGCCATTGGCGGTGGTGAACATTGAAATCACCTAATATGATGATTTCAGAAAAAGGAGAAAAAGAGAGAATGTGCTCTATTTTGGAGCTAAATAGTCGAAAAATTTAGGATAGTCAGTAGAATTAAGTGATAAATAAACAGAACAAATGAATTTAGTCATAGAATGGCAAGATAGCTTAAGGAAAATTCAGATATTACTGGTGTTGCCCTATTCGAGGAGGGGCACTCTCTAAGAAGCTTCTTCCTAGGATTCGTAAGGGTAATCAAAAGAGTTCCTTCAAGCACGGGAGTCAATCCTTCTAC
>SEYY01023236.1:37500-47500 GCA_009176605.1 Armadillidium nasatum
CTGATGAATTTAACTTCTTTAAGAGAGAGAGAGAGAGAGAGAGAGAGAGAGAGAGAGAGAGAGAGAGAGAGAGAGAGAGAGAGAGAGAGAGAGAGAGTGTTAAAGATTTTTGCACGAATCCAAAAGAGACCTTTGCCCCATTAGTTCAATTCGCTTTCTTATTCTGTATTTCATGGCTTATAACACTGCAAAGTTGTCCTAACGAATCGTTGGGACAAGTGGCAAAAATGTCACATGCAAATTTTCAATTGAGAAAAGACATGTTAAGCATAAAAAAGTCGTTACACCAATTTATTTTCTAATAAGAAAATAACTGAAATTTTTTTGACATTTTTGCCACTTGTCATAACGATTCGTCAAGACAATTTTTGCAGTGAAATCGTATTACAAATCAGATTATCTTTCATTAAATTATAGTAGCCAAATTTATTTCATACTTTAATTACTGAATCACGTGATTAAAGACTCTGTTTTGAACCGTCATGCGGATCCTAAGAAGGAATTAATTACCTAGAAAATACCCCTCCAATAACTGCCATAAGGTTTAAATTTTGAAAAAGAAAGAAGTTACACAGAACGTTTTTATTCATATTTAAAGTAATAATAATTGCTTTTGATGAAAAGAAAGCTTGTCATGTACGTACATTATATATATATATATATATATATTATATATATATATATATATATATATATATATATATATATATATATATATATATATATATATATATATATATATATATATATATATATATATATATATATATATATATATATATATATAATATATATAAATAAATAAAAAAAAAAAAAAAAAAAAAAAAAAAAAAAAAAAATATATATATATATATATATATATATAATATATATATATATATATATATATATATATATATATTATATATATATATATATATATAATATATTATATATATATATATATATATATATATATATATATATATATATATATATATATATATATATATATATATATATATATATATATATATATATATATATATATATATATATATATATATATATATATATATATATATATATATATATATATGCGTTGAATCATTTGAAATATGCTGTTAAAATTCGTTGCTATATCATAACTGGTATTAATATTATTATTATTATTATTTTTACTATTATTATTTTTATTATTATTATCGTTATTATTATTATTATTATTTTTATTATTATTATTATTATCATTATTATTATTATTATTATTATTATTATTATTATTATTATTATTATTATAATTAATTTTATTTATTATTTATTATTATTATATATTATTATATATTATTATTATTATTATTATTATTATTATTATTATTATTATTATTATTATATATTATTATTATTATTATTATTATTATATATTATTATTATTATTATTACTATTATTATAATTATTTTATTACTATTATTTCTATTATGATTATTATTATTATTATTATTATTATTATTATTATTATTATTATTATTATCATTATTATTATTATTATAATCAATAGCATTAGTACTTCTTTTTGAACCATTCCTTTCCCATTTTTGTTCCTCTTCTCCTTCTTCGGGATAAATTGTTTCCTCATTATTTCCTACATCCGGTCTCAAATTTTAAAATAAATTCTTGGAAAAGTGGTAACTATAAACACACACATACTGCGGTTAACCAGAAGGATAAACCACAAGGACAAAATTGTGGTTATTACCTTGGGTTATTTATTATCCTGGAACAAAGCAAGAAATAATTTTACAGTCATCAAGTTGTAATTTGATATAGCTCCCATTATTATAATTATTACTGCTTTTTTATTTATATAAATATTATATTACTGGACATTATTAATATAACTGAATTATTTTAATTATTATAATTATTATTATTATTATTATTAATAATAATAATAATAATATTATTATTATTATTATTATTATTATTATTATTATTATTATTATTATTATTATTATTATTATTATTATTATTATTATTATTATTATTATTATTATTATTATTATTATTATTATTATTATTTTTATTATAATTATTACTGCCTTTACTTTTGCAATTAATATTTTTATTTTATTTTCTTCTTTTCTTTTACTGTTCGTATCGCCTTGAATAAAGATCTAAGGGTGAGAGATCGTAAGCTTGGTGCTGGTTTCAATAGATTCCCTTGTTTTTTTTTTTTTACTATTTATTGCTTCGTTTTAAATTTTTATGTTTTTATTGTTTTAAAAACTTTGTTCATAAGTAGATAATAGGGTTTATTGATGAACTAAATATCATTATGGTGTTAACAGTTCATTAGAAATTTAATTTTCGTGTATATGTATATATATATATATATATATATATATATATATATATATATATAATATATATATATATATATATATATATATATATATATATATATATATATATATATATATATATATATATATATATATATATATATATATATATATATATATATATATATATATATATATATATATATATATATATATATATATATATATATGTAGTAAAGGGACGCTTTCTCAGGTGCCAGATTTTTCCGAGGTAGCTAAATCTGGCAGCCTAAGCCAAACGGGATTTTGATTTTCAATGCAAATCACTCCGCTCAAATTGGCCTCACGCTCTTAACTGACACCATTTTGGGGGTTTAAACTCATTGAAATAGGCCTCAAGTCAGAACCCCCCAAAAATTGTATCAAGAAGTAGCCTGAGTTTGCAAAATCGCTGTGTTCACCTCACTTAATTTCCTGACCAATTTTTTTTTTACGTTTCAATCGGGCAGAACTTGGTTCGAGTTCGGGGGTCCGCGTGGGTCCGTGAACTGCCAAAGAAAAGGTCAGGAAGGTCCCTGAGAATGCGGCATTGCACGCAAATGCCGAAAAGGCCGTTAGACTTAGGTTGCCAGATTTAGCTACCTCTAAAAAATCTGGCACCCTGAGAAAGATACCCCTTACTACTTTTATATATATATATATATATATATATATATATATATATATATATATATATATATATATATATATATATATATATATATATATATATATATATATATATCTTGTCATACTTTTCCTCTCCCTAAACATTTCACCATTCTTGACACACATCCAGACCCAACATCTCTCCGCATCCTTGAATCATTGTACATCCATAAACACAAACCAGATCTTAACAATAATCTTACGACCTGCTTTCTCCATATTATACAAAATTAACTCACCCCAAATTCAATCATGCCTTCTCTTACTTGCTCTAGTTTAATTATAGAAGGATCATTCACTTCGTCATTTTTTTCAAACAATTTCTCATTGATGTATCTTAGTCATCAGAACGCCCAGAGCTTGCCTCCATACTGTTTAGCACAGATTATTTTTTTATTTATTTATTTATTTATTTATTTTGTGCCTGCTTTCTTTATTTACGAGCATGTGGATGCGTACGTATTCACATACTTATTTCTCTCTTCTTCTGCAACCAACTATTTCAATTATTTATTAAAAAGTATATATTTAATCTTTAGCAACGAGATCTAAGGATTTAAAGCTTAAAAAAAAATAAAAAAAAAGCTTAAAAGCTTAAAAAAAAAAAAAAAAAAAAAAAAAAATTAAGAATTATTACTTCAATAATCTCTCTTTTGATAATATAATCAAACATTCTTCAACAAGATTATATATATGTCCCGAAATAGTATAATATATATATATATATATATATATATATAATATATATATATATATATATATATATATATATATATATATATATATATATATATATATATATATATATATATTACTATTATAATATTAAAACAATTTATGTTGTCTATCCCAATATTATTTAGTCAATCCTAGAAAAATATTCTTTCAAGATGATAACTAATCTAGTGATATCACAGTCATCTAGATTTATTTGATTGAATGGATGTCAGTGTAATGAAGCTACAATAATATTTTACTCCTATGGTTCATTATTATTATTATCATTATTATATATATATATATATATATTTGACCTAACTTTTGTCCTTTTTTATTATTATGAAAGTTCATGTATATTCACAGACAAATAGATGAATAAGAATATATATATATATATATATATATATATATATATATATATATATATATATATATATATATATATATATATATATATATATATATATATATATATATATATATATATATATATATATATATATATATATATATATATATATATATATATATATATATATATATATATATATATAATATATATATATATATATATATATATATATATATATATATATATATATATATATATATATATATATATATATAATATATTAAAAATTTATTGGTCCTAAAAAGAAAAAGAAAATATATATAAATAAAGTAAATAATTAAATAAATAGAGACATCGAAGAAGTAAAATGGTTGTTCGAACAGTTTACTAAAAATTAATTATATATATAGTATATTTATATATATATATATATATATATATATATATATATATATATATATATATATATATATATATATATATATATATATATATATATATATATATATATATATATATATATATATATATATATATATATATATATATATATATATATATATATATATATATATATATATATATATATATATATATATATATATATATATATATATATATATATATATATATATATATATATATATATATATATATATATATATATATATATATATATATATATATATATATATATATATATATATATATATATATATAATATATATATATATATAATATATATATATATATATATATATATATATATATATATATATATATATATATATATATATATATATATATATATATATATATATATATATATATATATATATATATATATATATATATATATATATATATATATATATATATATATATATATATATATATATATATATATATATATACAATTAAAAATTACAAATTTTTTATTAATATTTTGAGAAAATATTGATTTAAGTAAAATGTATTTTAGTAGATTTTTTCCTTTTTAAGTAGATTTTTCCATTCTAATTCTGAAATCTGTAACACGTCTTAATTAAGGTCACAAAATTTTTATTCAAAATCTGACTCTAAATTTGCTGACATATAAAAACAAAAACAAGTTTAAAAAATGGGTCTGTAATTCAGTGAGCTCCCATTTTAGGTATATTTATATTATATTCATAATAATATATTATATTTTATATTGTTATTAATACATAAATTCAAATTCTTTATTTTTATTTATTAACAATATTTTACGATTAAAAAAGTAAACCAGAAAAAACTATCTATAACTAATAAAAATGATCATAACCAATAACAAATAAAAATAAATAAATAAATAAATAAAATCACAAATAGACAGTTTAAAATTAAAAAGAACACTTTAATACTTTTTTAACGCTTCACACAAACGAAATACTTCTGGAGAAAAATTAAAGTTTCAAATTTTCTGGAAAAATAAAATCTTTTTATCTTGAAATAAAATAAAGTCCATTTATTCAGAAAATAGAGAATAAAGATAGTTAAGAGAGATCAGAGAAGCTTTTCCAATTCAAATTAAGAAAAAGACCAAATCTTTTGAAGAAATTAATGAGAAAAAAAGAAGTTCGTGCACCACAACAGTCTTCGCGATTTCAACCCCATTACGGGAGACTATTACTTCCCATGCAGGTGATGATGGGGTGAGGAGAAGATGAGGGGCATTATTCATTATTTTTATGCCCATCATCTAAGTATCTACAAGGAAGGTCTATACTCCACCCTTTTAACATTTATTTTCTTAAATAAATAAAGTTCGAGTATGTGTTTGCAAATCTGTGGGGTATATGTGGAGAACGGGGAGGGTGGTGGGATTGTGAGGCACTTTAGAGAATGGTCGACGGTACAATAGAAATACCCTCTGAGAGGATGAAACGCGAAAAGAATGAAAAGATGAAGCAGAGTGCAACGGGCTACAGAAAAAAAAGTCATTCAAACCTCTACACTCGGTGAGTAAAGCCAAATGGTGGGTATAAAATATACTCTTGGAAATCTTTACATCCTCCCCTATATATATATATATATATATATATATATATATATATATATATATATATATATATATATATATATATATATATATATATATATATATATATATATATATATATATATATCCGTCTGTTTCAGACTTTGTTTCTCCTCGGCAGGTCCCTCTTCTGCAACCTTGCCTATAAGTGAAAAAATTATTAAAAATAAATAAAAATAATTAAAATTAATACAGGAATTTAAATATTAACTCTACTAATCTTTACCAATCATACTTTACTTTATATACAGTGGCGGCTCGTCATTATGGGCTCCAGGGCTGCAGCCCCTCCAAATTAAAAATACCAGGCGTAGGATGTTGATACAAATATGAAATTTTTGTCAGAGAAAAGTGATTTAAATTCATTTTTTTAACAACTTAATACGTAAAAAGTATAAATCATTAAAGAAAATAAGAAGTAAATGCATTTTGCAACTCAAATTTTTGGGTACGATATTTTTTCACGCATTGCAATTATATAAAATATGGGCTGTAAATTCTCAGTCCTAAATTAGACCAACTTTTTTGTTCTTAAATAATAGGACAGATATGGCAACTTATGAAAAAAAGTATGAAAAATTGCAATAGCAGTTTTTGTCAAGTTGCCAGTTTGTCTTCCTTTTGCTTTTTGGCAACATGGAGAATATTTTCGAATATTAAGATATTTGAATGTTGCCAGTTTGTCATAAAAGGACAGAACGTAAAGAATATAAACATTAAATAAAGCAGTTTGCCATAGAACCTGGTGGAGTGGAGTTATGTTTTTTTTTTATTGTGAAAGAAAATTACCAGATTTATTGTTTTTTTTATCGATATATATATATATATATATATATATATATATATATATATATATATATATATATATATATATATATATATATATATATATATATATATATATATATATATATGGCCAGACTGCACTTTAGCCTCCTTAAATATCTAAAAAGCTACTAAACGTATGTTAAAAACGATAACATTTTTGGGATCGTTGAAGAGTTTTGATTAGGAAAAATTGGGAATTAAAAAAAAAAAAAAAAACATTATTTTATAACTACGTAATTTATGGTTTTTTAAAGGGATGGACATTGTACGTCTGGCAGCGTCTTTTTATGAGTCAAATCATAATCATTAGGCTGTGGTCAAATTCCGAGATTTTGCAGTAGGATAAATTTAGGATCAACATTTTCAAATATCACCAGACTACTACAAATTTTAATTACAACTCCGATGACGACGTCTGAAGCAGAAAGATGTTTCTCGACTTTGAAGAGAATAAAAACTTTTTTACGTAGTAACATGTGCAACGAGAGATTGAATGCATTAGAGATTGAAAACTTTTCGACATCTAAAAACTCGAAGAACTAATCTTATTTTTAAATAAGAATATCAGCAAGCTTTCCATAATAAATAAGGTACGTTTGAAATTTATATATATATATATATATAATATATATATATATATATATATATATATATATATATATATAATATATATATTTAATATATATATATATATATTATAATATATATAAAAACTTGCAGCCCCTCTCTGCCAAGTTTACACGAGCCGCCACTGTTTATATATATATATATATATATATATATATATATATATATATATATATATATATATATATATATATATATATATATAATATATATATATATATATATATTATTTTTTTAAAAAATTCTGTGTTCTGTTTAAAAGTAATTCCAAAAAATAAAAAAAATAAAAAAAAATAAAAAATAAATATCCGATATCATGGGGTCAAATTGTAAGTATTTTTTCAAAATAGTTTTAAATTTTAAAAAGAATCTGAATAGTCATTCAAATTCTGTAAAATGTTGTACGTTATTTAATATTTTATAGCAAGTTGTCAAGAAGCGAGAGGAGAACGTAACCAATCATTCCTTCACCAATTTCTATCTCCGATCTCCAAGAATTTATATATATATATATATATATATATATATATATATATATATATATATATATATATATATATATATATATATATATATATATATATATATATATATATATATATATATATATATATATATATATATATATATATATATATATATATATATAATAAGTTCCCAACTCACGGGAATTGACCTATTTGAAGAGAGGAACTTTTCTAGGTATAATATACCTAGGATCCCCAAGTGGGATCGAACCGGTACCCTCAAGCACGTGAGTCAATCACACTACAGTTTGAGCCACGGTAGACGACTGTAAAAAAAAAAAAATTAATATATGTTTCTTATTAAAGAAATTTTATTATTATATATATTACTATTATTATATATTACATTATTAAAGATATATTATATATTATTTCAAATCATAACTCAATTTTAATGCAAGAAAATTCATGAATCACAATTCTGAAAAAAAAAGATATTTCTGAATTTTCTATCTTCATTTCCATCTCTATTCTTCATTTCTTCTTTTATAAATTTTCGACAAATATTCGGGGAATATAATAATATATGAGAGACAATATAGTCGAATGATCATTTCACCGAAAAGAGACTTTTATTTTATAAGAATCATTGTACATTTTCCTATTAGGAAGGACAATACTGGATAAATGTGGAACCACAAAAAGAAGAATTGAAAAGTTGCAGCTGAGGAAAGAAGAGAGAGGTTAATTAAGGAAAGAGGATAAAGAATTTGACATTGAAGAATGCTTAAATACAACAGATCACAGACTTCGAACATTGACACTAAAAAAAATCGATAAGATAATGAATATCGTTTACTAAAATGATAACCAAAAATCCAGAAATAAAATATCTGAGTATGAAAATTGCAGTGGAAAGCTTGAGGTGCTTGAAACTCTTATTGATATTCAGAAAACAACTCTAGAGAGTTGTATATATATATATATATATTATATATATATATATATATATATATATGATTTTTATATATATATATATATATATATTATATATATATATATATTATATATATATATATATATATATATATATATATATATATATATATATATATATATATATATATATATATATATATATATATATATATATATATATATATTATATATGAATCTGGAAAAGATACAATTTTTATTTTAATTTCAAAAATCTAGAAAATATTATTAAACTATGATGAATTAAAAAAAAAATAAGAAACGTTAGTCAAATAACAAAGATTATTCTGAATTACACGTTAACAACAAAAAATATATATATATATATATATATATATATATATATATATATATATATTATATATATATATATATATATATATATATATATATATATATATATATATATATATATATATATATATATATATATATATATATATATATATATAGGGTGTATCATTAATATTGCGAAAAAAATCCAGTAAGATATTCCTTGCAGAAATGTAAGATACTTTTTGTCAATAAACCTTTAACCGAAAACGTCCCGTTTACAAGAGACAAGGTGAGGAAACGAATGTTGGACATACCCGATATATCCCATTGTCCGTCCCGTGCCACATCACAAACTTCAATAATAAGCAAAAATAGTATACCGTGTGAAGGGTAACCTACCTGTTATTTACTAGTTGCGTATCTCGCTTCATTTATACATAAACTAGTCCTTGTCGCGTCAAGTGCTGTGATCAAGTGGTTCTCATACTTTTTAAAATGAATTACACAAATAGTGAAATGTGCGATATGCATTTTGTTTACGGTCGTGCGAACGGTAATTCATTAGCAGCCATGCGTCTCTATGAAGAAATGTACCCTAATCGTGTCATACCGCATCATACTATGTTTGCACGTCTCCATCAA
>SEYY01023236.1:52500-59432 GCA_009176605.1 Armadillidium nasatum
TGTCTGTTGTGATGCCTCCTTCTTTCCAGCCACTTCTGCTATGTGGAACTCTCTATCATCATGTTTTTCCTCCAATTATATAATCTTCCTCTCTTTAAGGCCTACTTCTGCGCTCACTTAAGAGATTTGCTTTAGTCAGGATTGGGTGGGTTTCTCTTTTATTGTTTTGTTTCTACCCCTCCTTAAAAATGGCTTGCCCCGTGAGCGGTGTTAATCTGTAATATATATATATATATATATATATATATATATATATATATATATATATATATATATATATATATATATATATATATATATATATATATATATATATAATATATATATAAATTTAAAATAAAATAATATGTAACATTAAAATAAATTTGAAATTATTTTAATATTTTGCTTCTGTTGTGTTACGGCTTCTAATATGAGATTTCTTCAACGTTCAAATTTTAAATGCAAAATAATTTTAAGTTCTACTATAATAAAATTCGAAAAAATAGTAAAATGTATTAAAAAATTTCTTTATGATAAAATTTCTTTCTTTATGATAAAATTAAGAAAAATAATAAAATATAATAAAATATCTTTCTTTATCAAAATCAAGAAGGATCAAAGTTCTAAAATTAAATTAAGTGTCTCTCTTTAAAGTTCTTTTTATTTTTTTTAAAGCGTATTAATAATTTTTTAAATTAAATTTACAATTAATGATGATGTATAATTGAGATTAATTGAGTTGTAAATATTTTTTCTAATTTCTTCATCAATGGATTAAAAAATCAGAACTTATATAGTATGTTCTCTTAATGGTCTTTTATGAAACCACAAACCAGACATTAATAAGAAATTTAATATTATATCTATTCATCATAAATTAATTTAAAATATTTTTAACAAAAGTTTTTGATCTTAAATTTTATCCCATTTTATTCAAAATAATTCTCTTTATACAAAATTTTTACTCTCGAGTTGTCCCATGTTAGAAGACGAAACGTGATTGGAGAAAAATATTCAAATTTAGAAGCTATTTTATTATTAAAAAATATTGAAAAACGATTTTCTTTTTATATATTATATTCAATAAATATTTAAAAGAATATCTACCAAATAAAAAGAAATATTTAGAAGTATACCAGGAAAAGATATGTCGTGTAAGGAAAATTGAATCATGGTAATTTTTTACAGTAATAGAAATAATAATGATGATAATAGTCATAATGATAATAATAATAATAATAATAATAATAATAATAATAATAATAATAATAATAACATTAATATTATGATGAACCTTGTTTGGATGCTTAATACTGAACATTTCCGTCTATAGCGCAGGACTGGCTTAGCAAGCCGCTCCCTTAAATTGAATTTGCCTGTGAAACTCTGGGATCAGCCTTGGAAACTCGTTCGTAGTTGATAGACCAAGGTAAAAACGTATGCAGATCCCGCTGACAAGCTGTGGCCTTCCTGGGAGAGGAAGTAAAAAAAAATATAATAATGATAATAATAATAATGATAATAATGATAATAATAAAAATTATTATTATGATAATGGTAATGGTAGTAGTAATAATAATAGTAAGTAAAAATATTAATAATGACAATTCGAATAATAATAATAATAATAATAATAATAATAATAATAATAATAATAATAATAATAATAATAATTATTATTATTATTATTATTATCATTATTATTATTATTATTATTATTATTATTATTATTATTATTATTATTCATTATTATTATTATTATTATTATTATTATTATTATTATTATTATTATTATTATTATTATTATTATTATTATTATTATTATTATTATTATTATTATTATTATTATTATTATTATTATTATTATTATTATTATTATTATTATTATTATTATTATTATTATTATTATTATTATTATTATTATTATATATTATTATTTTATTATTATTATTATTATTATTATTATTTATTATTATTATTATTATTATTATATTTTATTATTATTATTATTATTATTATTATTATTATTATTATTATTATTATTATTATTATTTTTATTATTATCGTTATTATTATTATTATTATTATATATTATTATTATTATTATTATTATTATTAAAATTCTCATTATTTTTATTTTTATTATTATTAATGATTATTATTATTATTAATAATAATAATAATTATTATTATTATTATTATATTTTGCGACGTTACTTCTAAAAGGTCAAAAAGAACACCAAAGTAGGATAATTTTTGTCAGGTTTAAATCAAAACAGTTTTTATTTAAAACAATAAATCATTTAAGCTATTGTGATATCATACGACTTATATATATATATATATATATATATATATATATATATATATATATATATATATATATATATATATATATATATATATATATATATATATATATATATATATATTAATGTAATCTGATAGAGCAAGAAACCTAAATTTCTATTTTGGAATGGTGAGAAAACCTGTATTTTTATTTTGACTGATAATTGAAGAATTATTTCTTGAAAATAAAAATAATTCTAATTATATTATTATTATTTTTTTATCATTATTCTATTATTATTTTTATTATTATTATTATTATTATTATTATTATTATTATTATTTTATTATTTTTTTATTATTATTATTTATTTTTATCATTATTATTATTATTATTATTATTATTATTATTATTATTATTATTATTATTATTATTATTATTATTATTATTATTATTATTATTATTATTATTATTTTTTATTATTATTATTATTATTATTATTATTATTATTATTATTATTATTGTTGTTGTTATTTCCTTAAATCTTCTCTTTTATACAGAAAACAAATTGTCGAAATCGATGGATGTTTATCTAGAATGATTCCTGTGAAAATTGGCGTTCCTCTTGGTTCCTCCTTGGGTCCTTTCTTCTTCGTTTTGTATATTAATGATATTATCGTATTATCGGAGCGATTATCAATTGTAAAGTTATTCTTTATGCTAACGATATTGTAGTTCTTAATTCTGATTTCGATTTGGATAAATCAGTAAATTGTTATGACAGATCCTGAGAATATTTTAAAGTTGAATATTTTGAATAAACTTGAATTTAACCCTGACAAAGCAAAATTCATGATTATCTCACCCAGACTTAAACATACTGTTGGGGATATTCTTTTGGGTCCTACCTGTATAGAAAGAGTAATCTCATTTAAATGTTAATGAGTACCCTTTATTTAAATATTTCTCTTGATATAATGACTCTTAAACAAGTATACAATAAAAAAAACTCCCTAATTTATTATGTATGACACTATAACTGGACCTTCGATACTGCTTAAAAATGTGATGGATGATATTAATTAGCAGCATTTGATTCCATTAAATTTTACTATGGCTATGGTGAATAAACAAATTTTCTTTTATAATGCAATCAAATTGTGATGTGTGCTGCCTGATGATATTAGAACTCTGTTAAATAGAATTAATTTTAAAAGATCTTTTGTTTCCTTGTTGAAGCAAAATTTAATTTTCATAGTTTTGGTTTCTCTAGAGATTTTATACCTGTAAAGCTTATGCTTATTATTGGTTTTATAAAGTTTACAGTATACGTCTATTATATTATTATTATTATTATTATTATTATTATTATTATTATTATTATTATTATTATTATTATTATTATTATTATTATTATTATTTTATTATAATAATAATAATAATAATAATAATAATAATAATGGTATATTTTTATTATTATTATTATTATTATTATTTAAAAAATTCTACTTTCAGTTTTGTTTCAATAAATTGCATACAAATTCTTTTCCACAGGTATCTGGAAAAATTTACAAATAAAATAAAGTGAATGATTATATTTCTTTGCTAGCGCGTTTCATCCACAAAATTGGCCCATCTTTAGAGCTTGAAATTATAGCAGTGAATGAATTTGCATAAACAAAATTACAATAAAAAAATTTAATAATTGTAATTTTATAATATAATTATAATTATAATATTTATTTTAAAAAAAAAAAAAAAATAAAAAAATAAAAAATAATAATAATAATAATAATAATAATAATAATAATAATAATAATAATAATAATAATAATAATAATAATAATAATAATGAAAGGTATTAAAAACAAAATTAAATGGTGGAAATACTATCAAAGCCATCAACATCTGGGAAATGCCTGTTATAAGATATACTGCTGGTATCATCAACTGGACTCAAGCTGAATTGGACATTTTGGACAGAAAAACAAGAAAATTAATGACAATTCATTATTCGTTGCATCCGCGCAGTGACATTGATAGACTATACCTACCCCGTCGAACTGGAGGTAGAGGATTATTGCAAGTTAAACAAACAGTAGAAGAAGAAAAATATGCACTGACAGATTATGTACAAAGCAGTCAAGAACAGATGCTTATTGTAGTTACAAAACAAAATTTACTAAAAGTAAATAAAACATAACAAGATTATCGGCAAAATGTAATTAAAACAAGGGTAGAAAGCTGGCATGAAAAAGCTTTACATGCCCAATTTCTTAAAAATATCAAAGGAAAAGTAGATATGGATAAAACCTTGTATTGGCTTAAAAATGGAACATTATAAAAAGAAACAGGCCTAATTCTAGCCGCTCAAGAACAAGCTTTACGAACAAATGCAATTAAAGCAAAAGTCGAAAAAACATCAATGGACTCAAAGTGCAGATTGTGCAAGGAATCTGATGAAACAGTGGATCATATTCTCAGCTCATGTAAAAAAATTGCCCAGACGGATTATAAGATACGGCATAATACAGTTGCAAAAATGATTCACTGGAACATTTGCAAAAATTACCATATAACAACAACAAACAACTGGTGGGAGCACATTGTGGACAAAGTGGTTGAAAATGAAAATGTGAAGATACTATGGGACTTTCGAATTCAAACGAAAAAGATCTTAGCACATAATACGCCTGACTTGACAGTGATTGAAAAGAAAAAGGTATGGCTAATCGATATAGCCATACCTGGTGATAGTAGAGTTGAAGAAAAAGAACTGGAAAAAATCACACGTTATAAGGACTTAAAAATCGAAGTCCAACGATTATGGCGCATACCAGCAGTGGTGGTTCCAGTGGTTATCGGCACACTGGGTGCCATACCAAAAAACCTTGGTCAGCACTTAGAACATCTAAATATTGACAAAATCTCCATCAGTCACCTCCAAAAAACCGCACTGCTCGGATCAGCACATATATTACGCCGATACATCACAACATCCTAGATTCTTGGGAAGAATTCGATGTGTATGAAGGCCAACACCAGCTAAAGAACTGGCAGCTGTGATACAAATTGTTTTGTGCATTCATGATAATAATAATAATAATAATAATAATAATAATAATAATAATAATAATAATAATAATTAATAATTATTGTTATTATTATTATTATTATTATTATTATTATTATTATTATTATTATTATTATTATTATTATTATTATTATTATTATTATTATTTACATGAGACCACAAATGAAATTTTTTTTTCAAATTCTAATAAATAATTCTTATAGATTTTATTTTCTATTAATTAAGAAAAACAAATCAAAAATTCCATTTTTTAATTATTTTTAAGAAACTTTGTTTTTAATGGATTCAAGATCAATATATAAGTAAAAAAAAAATATTTAATAGAATTTTTTTTTTTTTTCACCTTACCCCAGTTAGGACTTTCGTCCTGTCAGTGGGATCTTTCGAGGAAGATCCTTGGGTTTCACGGTACACGGCGGATACAGCTGGCTGGGCCAGGCCTATCGCGGATGCCGGAGATTTTTCCCATCAGTGGCAAGAGCACTCCACTGATGTACTCGTTTAACGACTGAGTCATTCGAAACTGAGCGCATGGAGAAATCGCTCACATTTCTCGCTCCGACCAGGCCTCGAACCGAGAAACGTGAAATTACTGCATTAAAATTAATTCCAATTATAAAAATAATAACGATAAATAATAATAATAATAAATAGTAGAAATAGTGACAATAATAAAATTAAATAAGAATTAAAACCAGAATAATAATGAGAATGATGATAATAACAATTTTAATAACAAAAATAGTAAAAACAAAACCAGAATGATATTAATAATAATTAATAATAATATTATCAAATAATAAGAATGATAATGATGGTAGAAAATAATAATAAAATAATAAAATTAATAAAAACTAAAACTAAATAATAATACGAATTATAATAACAAATAACATTAATAAATAATAATTAAAATGATACCAATACTATTCATAATATTAATAATAATAGTAAATAATATTAAAAAATACTGCTACTAAGTATAATGATAATTGATAATTATATTAATAAATAATAATAATAATAATAATAATGATAATAATAATAAAAATAATAATAATAATAATAATAACAAATAATAGAATAATATGAATTATAATAAACAATAATATTAAAAATAATAATTTTTATTATTATTATTATTATTATTATTATTATTATTATTATTATTATTATTATTATTATTATTATTTATTATTATTATATGCACCATTTTTGTATTTACTTTTTAACAATAAAATTAAAAAATTTAACCTACTAAATTTTGAGGCTCAGTAGAAACCAATGTGTATTTCTTTAGAAGTCCCTTTTCACAGATTTGTACAGTCACTTCATTGCTATTATCATTATTAGGTATTTTAGTAGTATGGGACCTACTAAATATTGTAATTGTAATGTACGTTCAATGAATAAATAATTTCGAATTTTGAATTTTATATTTATTATTTTATTATTATTATTATTATTATTATTATTTATTATTATTTTTTTTTTTTTTTTTTGCGACGCAATAAATTAAAAAAAAAAAAAAAAAAAAAAAAAAAAAAAAAAAAAAAAAAAAAAAAA
>SEYY01023237.1:0-27500 GCA_009176605.1 Armadillidium nasatum
TATATATATATTATATATATATATATATATATATATATATATATATATATATATATATATATATATGGGTACTTTTTTTTTTTTTTTTTTTTTTTTTTTGCGGAAGACTTGAAAAGATAGATGAGGATACAGAGATGAGAAAGTGACCAGAAGAACCCAGAGGAAGACAGAATTTGACAGTATAAGGAGAAAGATTTGAAGTTTAAATAATGGTCAAGAATATTGAATTGTTCTCCAAGACGATCAGGGATATGAGTAAATGCTGCACCAACTGCTTAAGGTTGTTTAACATGGTGACTGAAAACTTGAGTCATTGGCGGTGGTGAACAAAACTGAGGGTGAAGACAGTACGAGGAAAGAGGATATGGTTTGCTATCAGAACGCTCAAGCACATGAGTTTTGGTCAAAAATAAGAGGCAAGATCCAGAAGAGAGGTTGGAGTTCAACAAATTGGAAGTTGGATTGAAGACCGCGAATGTTGCAAAAAATAATCAAGAAATAGACAGTGTACTAGGGCAAGTCGGCTGCAAAGTCTTGGTGGCACCAACCATATACCACCTATATTTCAATTATGCTTAGCAATGTGACTTCAAAATAACTATGTATTACGGATAGAAGAAAACCTAAATTTTATGGTTATTGAATATTTTCAATCTTGCTTCAACCTTCATGAGTTTAGTAAAAAAAAAAAAAAAAATTGGTATCTGTAAATTCTAGAGGATTCATATTGGTATTGGGTGGCTTAAAATTATTGGTATTGGTTAAAATTTTGGTATTACTCCATCCCATATATATATATATATATATATATATATATATATATATATATATATATATATATATATATATATATATATATATATATATATATATATATATATATATATATATATATATATATATATATATATATATATATATATATATATATATATATATATATATATATATATATATATATATATATATATATATATATATATATGACCTTTTGCTATACAATATTAGTATATATAAAATATTCATTTTACAAGAAAATGATATGACTAAAATTGAATTTAAAATACAAACCTGCATCTTATTTTTTTTTTTGTAAAATCTTCTTAATCCATTTAAAGAGTTGTCTTTTCAGTCATTATTTCCTTCAACAATTTTCACCAAAGCATTTTATATAAATAAAGAAAAGTTAATAAAACTGAAATATATATATATATATATATATATATATATATATATATATATATATATATATATATATATATATATATATATATATATATATATATATATATATATATATATATATATATATATATATATATATATATATATATATATATATATATATATATATATATATATATATATATATATATAGTTGAATTTGAGTCAACTTCAAAAAGTTCAAGTTCTTGCTAATCTCATAATAAACTATATATTACTGTATTCAAATTTTTTTTTTTTTTTTTTTTTTGTTTTTTTTTTTTTTTTTTTAATTTAATAGTAACAATAATAATTTTTAAAATTTTTAAATCACAAAGGAAAATTTTATTAATTAGTAGCTGTAAATAAAATAGATTAACTAAATGCTGAAATGGAATATGGAAGTATTAATCTTTCTATGATACTTCCTTCATTGATACAAATATATTATACAATTATCTAGGCACTTCTGCTCTTAAATCCAAATCTTCAGGTGGATGTTGAGACAATTCAGAGAGCTTTATAATTATTTGAAGAATGATAAAATAGAAAAAAAAATAATACTAAAAAAAAAATGCTGTAATGCTCATATCACACCCTCATTTCATTTATTAAACACTACAACTAATATCCAAGTCCTTAACATATGCAATTTAAGTTAAGAAGAGGTTACAACACATGTAATACAATCCAAAATCAAACTTCCAAGAAGATTAATTATGCTTTTAATTTTACTTTTTTTTTTTTTTATTTTAAACTCGTAATTAAGGAAGAATCACAACAAACTGAAATACAAAATAAAAACAGAAATACATATCTGATTAGCCATCATCAGCAAAATTAGAACCTTAACATTAAGTTCTATCCACTAAAATAGAAGTCTTGTACAGAACTCAAAGAACATTATTTACAAAGTATCATAATTGATTTACAACCTTCAAATACTATATTCTGTCTTCTGTTATTCACCAAATTTTTTTAATCTAGTTAGAAACCACTCCACCTGTACCATATTATGAAAATCTGTTCATCAGACTAACAACTGAAACTTTATCAAATGTTTTGCAAAATAAATATAGCATCTCCTCTTTGTCAACATAATCAGTAATATAGCTATTCTGTAAATTTTAAAAGATTCATCTGAGAAGTTCTACCTTTCTAAAACTGTGTTGATATATATATATATATATATATATATATATATATATATATATATATATATATATATATATATATATATATATATATATATATATATATATATATAAACACCGTAAAAAGAAGTAAAACTAATAAAAATTTCAAAAACCTCAACTTTCGAAATGTGTGAAAAATCAGGATTAGTTGATATACTGTATGTATAATCTTTTTGAGAAATATGAGCCTTCTTGAATATTTTTGTATAAAAAGTATACAGAAATATGAAAATAAATAATTTTAAAAAAATTAATAATTGAGGATGATAAAAAAAATCAACTTGGGGTAAAACTAACCACTTGCACAGGGTAAAACTAATAATTCAATGTTATTTAAAAATGGCTATTCTGTAGTGCTTTTTATAAATATAAATGGGTAATAATATTATTGTAGAATATCTAAAACAAAATAGTCTATAATAATAGACTATCTAAGTAGACTATAATAATAGACTATCAAAAACAAAATGTTAAGAAAAAAAAAAAACCATTTTGACTGAAACTTTTAAAAAAAAATTAATGACATACATGGGAGCAAATTTTGTACAAAAATTTCAGCACATTCCCTTTTTGATTTTATAATTTACCTGAATTTTGTTAAATCATTGATATTCATGTTTTTATAACTGAATTTTTTGTAATCTACTCAAAAATTTTATATGCCTATGAATATTCATAATCGGAAAAATCAAAATTTTCTTTTCAACCAAAGTTCATAAAATTTTCAGAGGGTGTATAGTTGGGCGAGATATATATTTTTTATTTAAAACAATTTTTTTATATACCAAACAATTCTGTTGCTATGCACAGAATTTTTTTTTTTTAAAATTTCTTTTTTTTTTTTTTTTTTTTTTTTTTTTTTTTTTTAATATTTTATAAAAAAAAAAAAAGTAACCAAAAACTATCTAGGGATAAATTTAAATATAGTATCAGTATTTTGTAGTATAGGTATAGTACTGGCACTCAACATATCCTGAAAATATCAGTTAAAAAAAAAATGGTAAATAATAATGCTATAATTTAATAACAATAATATTAGTACTACAGTATTAGAATATTACTCGTTATGGCAAATTTTTAATTTCCATGGTTTTGATATTTGCAGTTTATATATATATATATATATATATATATATATATATATATATATATATATATATATATATATATATATATATATATATATATATATATATATATATATATATAGCTTAAAAAAAAAGCTAACTCTTACTTCAACAAAATTATCTAAGGAAATTTGTAATATATATATATATATATATATATATATATATATATATATATATATATATATATATATATATATATATATATATATATATATATATATATATATATATATATATATATATATATTGGGGTAAACCATATTAAAATTTCCATATATTCTTTTAATAAGATAGATTACAAGGTTAATCTTAAATATAAAAGTAATATAAATTTACATAAAGGATATGCTATAGGGGTTAATATGGGTATGATAAATGTGCTTTTAAATATTCAAAATCAACTGTAAATTCACATAATAGATTTTAATAATTTAACAACTCTGCAATGCAATTTATACCTCATGTCATTTCAACAGATTTAGTCAATCTGACGTATTTCACCTAACATGGTTGTTCTTGGGTTTTCTAATAATCCTTTACACAAAAATGGTATTTAAACGTTTTAATTATGGGAATTTAAACCAGAATTTAACATAAAAAAGTCACTTCTCTTCGAATGTTCCCTAGGGCCTAAACCTAGGGCAATTTCAAAATGGTTTTCTCGCCTTTCAATGGATTTTCGGTTCATAATTACTTTGACAATACTTTAATTACACATTTATTTAGCCTATTTAATACATATTACACATAAAAAAAATTAAAAACGGGCAGGAAAACAGAATTAAAAGCTAATTATTTCTACATGGAATATGGCGTACGCCAGTTCTATTGTTTACATAAACGCCATAAAAGCCATTTAAGCAAGAACGAGCGCTTGTACCCCATAGTCCTTGAACGAGCGGAAAGATGGCTCTATTTTTTGAAATTTTTATGTGTCGTCAGCACCGAACTATGACGTCACACTCACAGATGGTTAAGAAAAAACGGAAATCAGCCAGAAAGCCAGCGATCCGCTCGCTTTTGCTCGGTTTCTGAACGCAGCTAATATCTACGAATGTCTCAGGAATACTTCCGACTCCAGTATACTCATAGAAAAGTTTATAAGTCGGTGTTTTAGTAATTCTTTGGTAGTATTGGCTATTGGTGACTGGTTTTCCATCTTAGCATAGTTGACATATTTATAATTTACCTTAAATTGCGTGTTTCATATACGTGTGATTTATAGAGCCAGGTTTATTATTTGCATGATGAAAATTTAAATTTAAAATGAACCATCTAGAATAAATTATAACCATAGTTCATTTTGAATGAGACTGTACTGATAGGCACATGTGGTTTTGGTAATAATTTGATCCAGCACTGTATTTTCACTACATTAATATTATAAAGTCAAAATATGCTGAAATACTTATCCCCACTTCATACTTTTACTTAATGGAAAGGTAATAATTCGATCTGGCACGAACCTCACTATTTTCACTATATTGAAAATATGAAGTCAAAATATGTTTAAATGCATTCTACACATACTTTTCTTTCATGGAAGAGTAATATATTCACTAAACCATGTTGCTGATAAGTGTTGGAGAGGAAATTTAAGTTTTATAACTATTTGGAGCTAAAAAAAAAAAAAAAAAAAAAAAAAATTAATATCAAAAAAGAAACATTATGAAAAAAAGTAAATTAGATATTCATTTCTTTAAAACTATTATTTTTAACTGTATTACATTCTGAAAGGCCCCAGCATTTGCTAGGTTAGACCTCCTTGCTGGCTGTTAGGTACACTTTTTACCCTTTAAGTCCAGGTTAGGATAAGTCAACTAGTTTGTTAGATCTAACAAACTATATGGGTAAAAGTATTCCAAACAGCCAGCAAAGAGGCCTAACCTTGTGAATATCAACTCTTTCAGCATGTAATAATGTGAAAAAAAAATATATTAAATAATTAAATATGTATATATAGTTTATTTTTATCTTTTGTCTTCATAGTTTCAATATATTAAGGAAAAATTCTTTTTTCTTTTTTAGCTCAAAATTAGTGGTAAATTTTCTTAAATTTGCTCTTTGATGCTGATTCAGGAACTTGCTAGTGCGATGCCATTGAAGTCATACATTCTACTGTTAACTGATTGTACTTATTACTCTTAATTTTTTTTTATTTTTATTATTTTTAGTTTACAAAATCATTTTCCATAGTTTAATTTTCTTAAAAAAATTTCAGATTATTTTGTCTTCATAGTTATGATATATTACCAAAAAAATTGTTCAGTGGAAAGATACTTTTACCGAAGTTTCACTTCATTTATTCATAAATAGTTTTTTTAAAAATTTTGGTTCAAATTATTTGTCAACTGGCATAGATCCTAGTAAAATGATCAAAGTAAAACAAAAGAGAAAATGTGGTCTAAGAAATTTTACCTAAAGTTGGTGTGAGCATGAATAGATCTCACAGACCTTGAATATGAAAAAGCATTTAAAAAACTTTTATTAATGTTAATGATATCCCATTTTTAGAGTTTTTGGGATGAGTTTATAGAAAGTAATGTGTTTGTAAAAGATGGAGCAAATTTTCAGTAATTTAATATTAGAGTTATTTAATCTGGGAACTATGCAAGGATAGGGTTAAAGGGTAAATATGTAAAAATAATAATTATTGATGAGGCAACAGGATTCGCTGCATTACTAGATTTAATGCTTGTAAATGAAGTTTCTTTGATTACTAATATTGTAGTTGAAAAAAACAGGGGACAGCATTCAAAATTTAATAAGGTTTAAATTAAATATAATAGTAATTCATAGTTAGTAGAACATAAGAAAGAAATTTTTACTTTAAAAATGTAGGTATTAATAAATTGAAACATGTTTGGAGCCATTGACTAGGATAAGGAGTTTGAGAACCAAAACTTAGTTTTTAAATTTTTATTTTTTCTTTCATGAACTTACCAATACTAATGTTGATTTTGGATAAAATTCACTCAATATCTTTCAGTCAGAGTAATCAGGGCAAAGAACAGAAAACCCAATTGGTGGAGTAAGGAAAAAAGAAAAAATTAGGGAAAAGCATTAGTGGTTTAGGAGGTTCAAAGTAGTAACAGCATTGTAGATTTTGAAACTTTAAATAAAACAAAGAATGAGCTAAAATAGGTAAAAGGAAATAAAACAAAATCTGAAATTAACCTGACAAAAAAATAATGATAAAGATCTGAAGAAATACTTTCATTATAAATTTAATGTTTGACAATGGAAATATGTGTTTTAAATTTAAAAGATAATAATGTGAAGGATTAGTCAATATTTTTAGTACCTTTGCAACATTATTTAGAGTTAAGAAGTTTAATAGCAGTTACTTCAGAACAGAATAGAGATAATTTTCGCATTTATTAATATTTAATATTGATGATATTACAGATTTCCTTGAACAAATTAATTAGTCAGTCTGCAGGACCTGATCATATGCAAAGTAGAATTCTTAAGAAAGTTTCCTAGTAGCAATATCTTGTACTATGATCAATAGGTCTCAATTATTGAGAAATACCAAAGGACTCGAAAATTGCTTATGTTGTGCCACTTTATAAAAAAGGTAACAGGGATGATTGTGGAAATCACAACCCAATTGGTTTAGCCTCATTAGTGGGAAAAGTTCTTAAAAAAATATTAAACAATATAAAAAAGCATTTAGTTGACAATGAAATTTTGAGAGAGACTCAACATTGGTTTAAAACAAGTAAATCTTGTTAGAATGAACATTGGTTTAAGACAAGTAAATTTTGGTAGAAGAATCTTTTAAGAGATTATGGATCATATTACTGTGTGTGGACAAAGGAGATCCATTTAAAATTGTATTATATATCTGGATTCTAGCAATGCTTTTGACAAAGCATCCAATAAAATACTGATGAACAAGTTTTCTCAATGTCATGTTGTTTAGGTGGTGTTGGTCATAATTTGATTCAGGAGTTGGGAAGTGTAGGGATCCTTAGGGTTCTGCTGCTGGATCTTCTATTCCTAATCTACATTAATGACTTAGAAAAGGGGATTAAACTGTTTTTACAGAAATAAGGCATATTTCTTTCATAGCATCTTTCACAGTTTTTGCATTTTTATTATTAACTATTAATTTTTACCAATAAAACTTGTTTTTTTTTTTGTTTTTTTAACCATCCCCATGACCAAACTTCTCTAACTGTATATCATTTCCATAATTTCCATTATAGTTGCTATATATTTATATAAATACTATTTCCCAAGAAGCAGGGTTGCTTAATAAGATATTATATGACTTTTTTTTTTTTTTCTTTTCAGAAACCCTTTGGGTGCAGACTGTACTAATATTTTTGTCTTTTAATAATTTGTATTTTCCAAAGTTTTAAAAAGTAATTTCTGCTAATGCAATATATATATACCATTTAATTCTTTATTTTTAATTATTTACTTTTTTATATTTATTGAAAAGCTTGTTTATAGTTTTTCTGCAAGATGATTAGGAACACTTTATCAAGACAGTCATACTTACATTTCATGAAGCCTAGATATTTGAGGCTTAATCCAAGTATTGCTTCAGGTGTATTTTGTCGATTCAACTCTTATGTTGTTTTGTGAGTAATTATTATTATTATTATTATTATTATTATTATTATTATTATTATTATTATTAATCAGCATTAAACCTTTAAATAGAATTGAAATGCTAATTTTGGTAAATTATTGATATAGATAAAAAAGAGAAGAGTTTACTTAAAACAAAATAAATAATGACAATACTTGTTTTCTGTTTTTGATATATTTAGTGACTCAAACAAGAGTAAGATATTTTTTAATTATATGTTATCTTGACTCTCTGTATCAAAAAAATGAAATTACTTTATAAGCCCCCCTCAAATTTAGTATTATCACAACATTTTAAAATGGAATAAGTTTGCTCATGCTTTTGTTACCATTTGTTACCATAAAACTTTTTTTATTTATTACTTCTCTTATTCTTTGAAGGCTTCCTGAAGTTCCAGATGATCAATCGGGGAATAACACTTTTCTGTCTAATGAAGAACTTCCAAATTTTCCTGATCTTACATCAGAAAATTGTTTTTCAACAATGGGAAAACATTGTCTTGATTATGAAACGAGTATCTGGGCTATTGAAGGAAAACTTAAAGGTTTATATATATATATATATATATATATATATATATATATATATATATATATATATATATATATATATATATATATATATATATATATATATATATATATATATATATATATATATATATATATATATATACTTTTTAACTATTTTTTCAAAATAATTTTATTTTAACATAGCCTATATTTGGCTTACAGATATAATTTTAAATATTTATATAAAATGTGAAGAATTTTATAATCCCATAATGACATTTATAATATTTTGATTTTGGGAGCATGAATTAGAATTTATTCTACTATGAAAAGCAAAACGGAATTGAATGTTATAATATGGAGACCAATTTTCTTAATTAGTCATATATTTTCTAGATTTTTTTTCTAGTTTCCTGAAAGTTGTAGTCAGAATGGTATAATTATTATTATTTATTTTATTATTATTATTATTATTATTATTATTATTATTATTATTATTATTATTATTCTGTAGGTTTATGCTAAGTTAATTTGGAATGTAAATAAATAGGAAAATTTTGAGAAACTTCCTTATTGACAAAGCAAATTTTTAAAAGCAGTGATGTCAATATTTATTAATTAATTCTGGTTTAGGGAGATTTTTATTTTTATATTTATGAAATTTATAATAAAAATAGTTTATATTATTATTATTATTAATTTCAGATAATACTTATGAGAAGAATTTTGCTTCAGTTGTTGGTGAGGTTGACAAGTTGGACGCAGGTTTAACTTATGTTTGGAGCACAGTGAAAACTTTTTACAGTGTTAGAAACGATATTCTTTCAACGTCAAGTTACCTTAAAATGCATGAAAGAGCGAAGAAGGCTCGTATTTATAAGTACAAGAGTCAACCCATTTATAACGCGTGTAAGGTATTGCAATTATTATTATTATTATTATTATTATTATTATTATTATTATTATTATTATTATTATTATTATTATTATTATTATTATTATTATTATTATTATTATTATTATTATTGAAGAACAAAAATGTGAATTTTCGCATGCTTAATTCACAATGCGACCCGCAAGAACATAGATCCACTAGATGATTGTATATAAATTATTTAACATACAGTTGCATACACATATAGGAATCGAATGTTTTATGTATTGACTCCTCTTCCCAAGTGTAATTTGTATAACAATTTGCATATTATATTTTCATTTGACCTTTTATTTCAGGCAACGTAAATAAATATTGTATTTAATGCGTATTTATTGTTTTAGGAAATTTATGTATCATCAGATGTAAATGAGATACAAAAGAGGGTTCTTCGAAAATTTATTTTAGAGGCTCGACTTAATGGTTTAGAACTTCCTAAGAAGGACTATGATGCTCTTGCTGCAACTGTTAAAAAATTGGAAGAAAACAAAACCTCCTACAGAAAAAAATTAAAAGTAAGTGTTAATAATAATAATAATAATAATAATAATTTTCTTTTGAGTCTTTAAATGTCAAAGAGGTAACAAACAAATTTGTTATTCAACCACTTAAGCTTATCACTGTTGTGATTCAAGCATAGTTTTCTACTACAAAAGTTTCATTGAAATTTCAGTATCTTACAGCTATTCCACTATGATAATAAAAATACAACCTAAAACTGAACAATTGTATTACACTACTTCGATTTTAAGTTCTTAGTGTTATTTTGTTTTTGGAGTTTCATACTATAATCCCCAAAGCTGTTAACAATTTCCTTTAAATGACTTATGTCCAATTTCAATATTCGATACTGATAAAATTCTTTGAAAAATTGGTTCTCTCTCAACTTAGAACTATCTACATGTTAAATTGACTATTGGATTCTCTCAGCAACTCAATATGATTTTGCTAAAAACCATAGCATAGCAGATACTCTGGTCCACTTTACCGACAACTATTTAGAAAGCATTAAGCTATAAACAAGCGTGCATACTAATATTATCAGATTCTTTTTAAGCTTTTGACGTAGAACTACAAAACCTACTCCTAAATAAGTTAGTAAGACTTGGTGTTATGGAAGGCTCTTTAAATTGTTTTCTTTATGTAGTCGAAACAACTATGCTCACTTAGATATTGTATCATCACCACTAAAGTTGTTACAAAGCAAGGATTGTTGGATTCAATATTTTGTTTAAAAACGTGTTTTGTTTCTTTTGTGTGCGTGTGTGTGTGTTTTTTTTTTTTTTTAAATAGTAAAATAGCCCCATTAAGTGATTCTTCTTAATAATTAATGTTTTTCAAGAAAGTAAGCATATTATCTGAAAATTATTGTTGCAACTATCAGCAACAACCATTTTTTATTTTTTTTACACACATCACCACCACTCACATGCAAAGTCCTATTCGAGGAAGACGTGTTAGAGGATTAAAAATAAGATTAAAAACAAAAAACAAAAAACCTGCAGGTTCCACCTAGCGCAAATTTCTTAGGTGAGCTCAGACGTGGGCTTTAAAGAAATTGAGATTAAATTCGGTAGGGAGCACAGAAGATGGGAGAGAATTCCGCAAAACAGAGGTGGCAGGAAAGAAGGAGGCACCACAACGGACAAGCCTGTAGTTGCCTATGTCCACACAAATTCATTCAAATGAATAAATTAGTATAAACTCCAGTATGAATATTATTGCGCAGTGGTAACTGGTAAACTGGTAAAGAATTGCAATTTGAAAATAAATTAACTCTGCATTCTTGTAATATCATTAATATACTATCACATAGTTTTATCACCATCATCTTGAGAGCCAAGATTTTGTTGAGAGTAGTTTTTCTTTTTTGTTTTCATTCTATTCATATATGTTCAGAATGATCATTATACTATCCAGCTTCCATCATGAGTATGTTTGTAGGATGTGGCAGTTGGCATTCTGGTGACAACATATACCAAATTTCTGACTTAGATTTAGATATAACTGTAATTGTTCATATTTCAGACTGAACAAGTTTAAAAATAATTATTTTAGAATTACTTGAATGAAGCAATAGTTTAAGTTCACTAAATTGTAAATGCTAATTTTGTTTGTCACAGGAAATAGGACATACTAAATTGCTTCTTATTTTAAAATTTAAATTTCTTTACCTACTGGATGAGTGATCAAGTGAATGTGTCTTGAAGAAAAGAAACTCCAGCTCATTCCTTGTTTAACTTTAATTGACGGCAAGATATGCAAAGGGAAAAGAGTAATTTGCGAATTATTTTAATGACTTTGTAAATAATGAAGAGAAAAAGAACACCATATATTGTATTGTGTAAAATTTGGAGGGGACTTCAAAATGAAATTCTTAGAAAATATGAGAAAAATACAACAAAATCATAGAAACGGAAATAAAGTAAAAGGTATGTACAGGCTTTCCTACAGGTACATTATCATGAGATTGATCTGCAGCAGCTAAGAACCAACTCTTCAGTATCATTACATGCAACCTTGTCAGCCTCCATATAAACATAGAAGTCTGGGAAAACTAGGTCTAAAGATGTTCAGGTGAGCAAGAATGTTGAGAGCTTTGCTTCTGACTCCTTTTCCTCAGTCATATACCACATGATGAATCAGATTGTTACTATATGGCCTGATTGGAAAGATACCTGAGAACTCAGATACCGATCATGATGATGCAGAAGCATCATATATTTTCAGTTCAAATATGATTATTAAAGGTTGTCAGTGGTCTTTGTTAATTTGTTGTAAATTTTTGTTGTTGGTACTCTTGAATCGAATATAATTTTTGAATTGTAACATTATGCTTATGACTGACTCAGTGTACAAGCTGCATGCTTGCACCATGAAACCAGTTATGTGTAATGTACAATTTTTGGGAACAGAACTATCCTCAAGGTATTTTAGTAAAGGTATTAGCTCTTATTAATAAAAGCAATAAAGTGTATGCTAGGAAAATAAAATGCTATGTAAAACAGATTTTCTTTTTTGCACTTTAAATCTCTAATCATCTCTCTCTCTCTCTTTAATATTTCAAACGACATGAAAGGGATTAATTTTGGGTGGTTCTCTTTCTCAATATTGCCAAGTAATTTGCAGTGTAATAGAAATGAAGAAGAAAAACCAAAATACATGGAAGATATAGAAACATGTTCTCTTTCTGGGGTTTGAACTGGTTTCCTTCCATTCAAGGTTATCGAATTGTACTATGTACTTTCTAAAAACATCCAAAATTTATTATTATTATTTATTTAGTTATTTATTATTTATTTAGTTATTTATTATTTATTTATATTTATTTGGACTGTTTTTAAGATCATTTTTTTGATTAGGTTTATGATTAAAATAAAATCGTAAAAATCATGTTCAGAGTATATAATGAGAATTATGCCTATAACAGTTGAATAATGATTTATAGCAAATTTGTATGTTAGTGATGTACGTAAATCAAATTGGCTCTTAAAACTTAAATGGCACCCAGCACACTTTATTTAGGTTAATTATTATAATTTTTGTGTTTAGTAGAATAAAGGATATTATTATTATTATTATTATTATTATTATTATTATTATTATTATTATTATTATGGTTATTATTATTATTATAGTTATTATTATTCCACAGGATTCTTCAATGAGATTTTCTTATCGTATTATGGATCCAGAAATAATTAAAGAATTTCCTCCTTCTTTACTGAAACGAATGGCTTATAATACGTAATGTATATTTTCTTCTTATAATTCGTAATTGATTTAAATATTCTTTTACAAAAAAGAATTCTAATGTTAATAATAATAATAATAATAATAATAATAATAATAATAATAATAATAATAATAATAAATTCATATCATAGAGCATATTAAATTTATGAACCATTTTTTTGTTATATTGTTGTATAAACATTAAGCTTTTGGTTTTAGACGATTTATGTAAATTGATCCCTACTACTGATACATCACAAGAAAGTGATTCATAGTAGTGAGTTTCATTCTCTTTCAGCAAGAGAAAGAAGTCAAGCGGTTTTATGCTGCAATTATATTAAATGAAACGGAAACCAAATTGATTTTGTTGAAGGAAATGAAATGTATTGTTTTTTGCTGTATGTTGAACTTGTCATTGGGGGTTGCAGTTTAATTTTTGTACACCTGACGACTATTAAAATAGGAGATCAACCCCCCCCAACCCCACTTCTCGTATGTACTTGAAAAGGTTCTTGTAAATCTTGCTGGTTTCGTTTCTACTCAGTGATCATCTCTGTTGTTTTTTTTTTTTTTTTTACGCAAGCCAACATTGATGTTTTTCTTTTTTAGCTTTTCTTTCTTTTCATATTCTTCATCCTTTAAAGTTTCTGTCGGTGAGTAGTGATATTGTGAAAGAGAAAAAGGTGATTTCTGTTGAGAAATAATAATAATATTAAAAATAATAATATAAATGTGATTGAAAACATATTTTTGATGTTTTTCCGGAGAAAATACCGGTATTAATTAATTATATTAAACTTATTAAAAAATAAAGAAAATTTAAATGATTGATGATAATCGGTCTCATGTTTGAGGGCGGCGGTTATTTCAAGTTCGTGAGATGTGAACTTTTATTATTATTATTATTTCTAAAAATATTTATATAGATTTAATAAAAGAATAAACATCTAAAAAAAATGAATAATAGAAAAGCATTATTAAAAAATGTCACCATTTGAGAAAAAATGGAAATAATTTTTTATGTTAAGAGATAGTAATAAAATGTATAATTATAAACATTAACCAAACATGATGTTTGTCTAAAGCCTCGATGTTGTTAAGTAAAAAAAAAAAAAAAAAATTAAAAAAAATATTTTATGGTTATTGGCCTAGTCCATTTTCTAAATATATATTTTTTTTAAATTTGAAGGTGATTAGAGTAATTTTATAATATCTATTACTGAATAATGAATAAACATCTTAAGATTCTAACCTAATTCGTGAAAGGTTCTTTGCCTGCTTAATTATGTCAGAAATGTAATTGTCGTGTTGTATTCATTACCTCTTTACTTTTTTTTTTTTTATCCTTCTTATTTGCTGAACTTTTTTCAATTTGTGAGTTCGTTTTATCAGTCTATTAAACATTACAGACAACTTTATAATCTACTCATTTAATTCTCATCATCATCATCCATGTCTCAAGAGGGGAGCATTCCCTGAGCACTCTTCTTTCCTCCTCTCCTTTGATACAGTATTACAGATGTTGGCATCACTTGACACATTAAGTTTAAAAAATAAGTGCATTAGGTTCTTAGGGTACTAGGGATTTATTTAAAGATTATTACAATATAATTGTCTGTTTATAGTGAAGAACCAATGAAAGGACCATGGACGATTACTCATCATCCTCAAATATACGAACCATTCCTCAAGCATTGCCCTGACAAAGACCTGAGGGGGAACGCATGGAAGGCTTATACAATGCGAAATTCTTCTTATTTAGTTAAAGAATTGGATAATTGTCTCAATGTGGAAAATATTCGTTCTGACAGGTAGGTAGATGTTAAGATTTTTACTTCTCCCATAAATATAAGGTTTTTAAAGTAATATATATATATATATATATATATATATATATATATATATATATATATATATATATATATATATATATATATATATATATATATATATATATATATGCTTTATTTTATTTTATTTCTTATTTTTCCATTCACCTTTCCCTCCCTCGTGAGTTGGTGCCCTCCATAATTACCTCACACATCCACATACTCACACTCTATCTCCCTCCCCCCTTACTACTGCTCTCTATCTCACTCTGTCCTCCGGAACTCTCCTACCCTGATCCGCATTCATACCTCTCCCCCCATCCAATCTCCTTCACCCTATCCATCCACCAACATCTTGGCCTTCACCACTCCCTTTCTCCTTCCACCTTGAATCTCATCACTCTACTCACCATCCTGTCCTCATTCATTCTATACACATGCCCAAACCACCTTAATACACCCTCCTCCGCTCTTCCAACTATTCCCTTCCTTTATCCACACATCTCCTTTATTCTTTCGTTTCTAATTCTATCAACCCTCCTAACCCACATACAGCCCTCGATCCCTTCATCTCAAAAACTTATAATCTTTTCCTCGTCCGAGCATTCATCATCGATGTCACACACATACTTTACAAATGGCAAACACATACTCAAACATTTTTATTTCATTTCCTTCGATATTCTCCCCTTCTATACTTTTCTCAATCCCCCATCACTTTCATTCCCTCCTTCACTCTATTCTTTATTTCCTCTTCTATCCCCCTTTTCCCTCCACCAGCATTCCCAGAAATTTGAATTCTTCTACCTCCTCAAATTCCTCTCCCCACTACCACGACACCCCCCCATTCCTGCCTTCTTGCTACCTCATCCCGCCCCAATCCTCATTACCTTACTTTTGTTGAGTTAATTTTCAATCTCTTAGAAGCACATTTCCTCACAAACTCTCTGGCCAACATTCTCAGCTTCTCCCCAGATCCCGCAACTAATACCGCATCATTCCCCACTACTTCTTCACCTCCTACCCCTATTAACAAATCATTAAAGTATCTATTTCCACCTCTTCCCTGCCTTCCTCTCTCCTCGCACCACAGCACCATCATCCACCTCATTCTCTCTCCCCGCTCCTTCCTCCCTCTCCTCGCTTTATTTACCTCCTTCCAAAACATCATCTCTCCTCTTAAAATTCTCTGCCAACTTTCTTCCCCACTCTCCTTTTTTCCTTCTTAACCTCCCTACACCTCTCCCTATAATCTTCCCATTCAGTATCTTCCTTCGTATATATATATATATATATATATATATATATATATATATAATATATATATATATATATATATATATATATATATATATATATATATATATATATATATATATATATATATATATATATATATATATATATATATGCCTGAAAGAGCTTGGACCTAATGTATTTCTGAAAATGAATGTTTGATTTGAAGCGCAAGAACTTGTTTATTGTAATTTTGAAAATTAAATCTAATTGTACTTTTTTATTAAAGGAATATTCAAGCAAATATTTTGGGGTTTAAAACTTTCGCTGATATGTCAATGGAAACAAAAATGGCAGGCTCAGTTGATAATGTTCTTGCCCTCTTAGCAGGACTTTTCGATAAAGGTGAGTCTTTTCACCTTTTTCAGGCTAAGTTGTTATTTTATTTTTTATTTTTTAATTTGTTTTTTAACTATAAATTACCCTGTATGCATGTTTGTGGCATTTTTTTTAATATTACCTCATTTACCACCATTACTACTACTACTACTATGAATATTTTCATCAAAGAACTCAGTGTTATTTCATTTTTAAAATAAGAACAGAACACTAATCGCTAAAGAGTCATTTATAATAAATGTTACCAACCAGATACCACGTAAGTAATCATTCACAGGGATGGAAAAATATATAATTCAAATACTAGAGTTTGTCTCTGTAGAGCGAAAACTTCCTAGTTTCCGGGTAAAAATGACGTCAGCACCTTGGATAAATTTAAATTTCTGAAGATATCTTTTTTGTTATTACGAAATATTTTCATATAAACAAACCTATTTTTGTAGCTGCTATTTATATCGATGTTTGTTCTATTTGATATCAAATTTTTTATTAATTTATTGTTGTAAATATGTTAAAATTTATTGTAATTTTCAAAAAATTATTTATCATTTTTTTTAATATGATTTAAGAAATTATTCTCTTAGTCTAGCCTACATAGGCAACTTTTTTTTTCTCGTCGTAAATTTAGTAAAAATATGCTTATTTTTATTTTGACTATTTATAATTCTCTTACAGCTGAATATAAATAATCTTGTATCAGATTTTGAGAACCCAACAGTGACGTTTAATAGCAATTAACTCACTGAAAAATCAAACATTTTAGTAAATTTTTGAAAAACTCTTTCTATTGTGCAAATAAGATCTAAGTATTAAGGGAGATTGTGAACAAACAGAAAAAAGGCTTAGGTCTAACATATATCTGTGTCCTAATTTATTCCTTCTTTCTTGTATGGGTGCAGATTTTGAGATTTCTCATTTCTTAAATTGGTTATCAAAGTTGTGATCTGATATTACAACACAATTAATAATAATAATAATAATAAGTATTATTATTATTATTATTATTATTATCATTATTATTACAGCCAAAAGAAGTCAAACAGAGGAGTTATCAGTCTTAAAAGAATTTGCTCAAAGTAAAGGATTTGAGGGCGAATTGGAAGAATTTGACATTCCCTACTGGAGAAGGAGACATCTTGAACACTTATCCGAGTAATTGTGTAATAATAATAATAATAATAATAATAATAATAATGAAAACAATAATAATAATAATTAAAAATGATAATAATAATAATAATAATAATAATAATAATAATAATAATAATAACTTAATAATAATTATAATAATAATATAATAATAATTATAATAATAATAATTTAATTATTAAAGGTTTGATGATATTCGAATTGAAGAATACTTTAATTTTAAAAATGTGTGGGAGCAACTTTTGTCTCTGAGTTCTGGTTTATTTGGAATCCAATTTGAAGAAGTGCCAACTACTGTCTCTTCCTCTTCATCAGACGCAAAAGTCAAAGCATGGGATACTCACGTTCGTTTTTACAACGTATTTGATTCTTCTGGGAAAAAGGTCTCCTCTTTCTACCTTGACGCATTCAGAAGGTATGTTGGGCAAGGTTTTTTTTTTTTTTTTTTTTTGCCTATATTTTAATGGTGTACTAATTTTTCTAATCTTATTGTTATATTTGTGTATACAACCATGATCAAATTTCTTAGTGTGGTAGGATTGATATCCAACGTTAACTACACATCCTTGTTATTATACAGAACAATATTGTGTCCAATTTTATTTGTTGTATTCTTAATCATCCACATTGTATTGCTATTTTCTGTTCTCATTGTATCTACGATAGTTATAAAAAATATGGTCTTACATTAATGAAGTTTTATATATTTTTACTATAAAGTATAATTTGTTCATGTGCTATGTAATTTACTACACTTCTATCACTTTCTCATTCTTTAAAGTACGTTCGTTCTCAAAGCACTTTAAATTTCAGAATTTTCCCTCTGTTTCTGTGTCTAACAAAAGAAAAAAATATCACAAGAAACTAAATAAAAAATTGAAAGCATTCAAATCATACCCGATAATTTGAATATGAGGAAAGAAATTTCATCTTTTTTCTCATATTCAAATTATCGGGTATAATTTGAATGCTTTCAATTTTTTGTTTAGTTTCTTGTGATATTTTTTTCTTTTGTTTTCCTTGCTTGGATTGATTTATATTGCTTTTAGTATTTGTTTTGAAGTGTAATGATTGAAATAACTTACATCTAAGAAGTATGTAATGAAGCATACTTTACTCCATTAAAGGAAGTTGGAGTACTTTGGTCATTCTGCTCTCTAAGTATTAAATTTTAAATGATTATGTTGGGAATTAAGAATAAATTTTAATTTTTGAAATTTGTTATTAAAATCTTCTATTTCAATTAAAGCAAAAATATTCAAAGTTGTCTGTGAAGTTGATTAAGTTTTTGTTTGCAAATTCAAGAAATCATATTTTCAGGTTATTGTTTTATTGAATTCTATAAGTGTGCATTAATCTAATGAGAAGATTATTGAATATCTCTTTTTAAAATTATCATAGAGTTAACTTTATTTTTCTATTTAAATGCCTCCTTCTAGCTATTGTAAGATATGAAATACTCCGAAACATAGTAGAATTAGAAATTAGTCAGATTGTTTAACTGTATTTGTTGGTAAAATATTGTCTTCAAACAAGAAAAGTAATAAGATATTTGTGATTTTCGCGGAACATTATCATTAAACTGAATCTTTCTCAAACCAGCCCAAAAGTGGATAGAAACTAAAAGCTAATATGAGTGAGAACTGACTCTTAGAAAAAATTGCCTAATGTATGGGAGAAGTTCTTCGAAAGTGCTTTATATCTAACTACTGCAGTAGCATTTTGTTTATTTTCTTACACAAACGCTAAGAGGACTTCTTTTGAGTGTTGGTTTGCACGTTACGGATCACAGTTGAATGTAGAACAAAAGGAAAAAGCTGATGGGTTAACATATAAATAGAAACTAAAAAGGTTAACCATCACTGATTTGGTGAAAGTTATGTGGTAGGATAAATCCAACACAAAAGGTTGGAATGAATTCAATTAATATTCTAACAGTATAAAAGAAATTCCATTTACTTTGTAATTTATACTAAGCCACATGAATCTACAAAAGTAGTAATAAACTTTTCTCATTGGAGTATAACCCTTCAGACATCCGACAAACTGTTTTATAGATTACCTACAGTTAAAAACAGCAACTGCTTCAGAGAGTTTGACATGTTTGATATAGTAACAACAATTGTCGCTATTGAAACATACTCCAGGAAGCATTATAACCTGCTTTACAATTGTTGTGGAACACGAAAAATGATTGTTTCTATCAATTTAACGTGTATAGACCAAGACCTATCAAATATCATGCTAGTTCAATAAGACATGTCCGTGAAGAAGTGACCCTCACAGTCCTCCGACATTTGTGATATATTGAGAAATGAAAATATATGACACAAGTATGGATTACAATGTTTTTAGAATAAAATTCTATAGAAGTCGCAAACAGTATTTTGTGAAGTGTGCTACAGTGTTAACAGCCAGTATGTCTAGAAGAACTCTGGCAATTCTAAAAGCAAGTGATGGTGGTACTTTATATATATATATATATATATATATATATATATATATATATATATATATATATATATATATATATATATATATATATATATATATATATATATATATATATATTTTATGCATTGCATTTTCGATAAATGATAATTCTGTAAGATATTTCGATTATTATTTGCTATCAAGTAATTAAAGCTTATATTTTTTTTTTGCAATTAATGGATTCTTCCTTCATTGGAATAAAAAATATATAATTTTTGTCCATTTCTTTTGTCTTCAGACCAAATCAGAAGATCGAATCAAAGGTAAATTGGGCGTGGATGCTGGCATTGAGGTCGCGTTGTCAGGCGCGAAATTATCTCCCGCTTGCTAGTCTTATTTTTAATTTCCAATTCACAGGAGAAAAAGATAATGAAGTTCTTCTTACATTTGAAGATGTCCAGACTTTATTTAAAAAGGTATCTGCATTTTATATATATATATATATATATATATATATATATATATATATATATATATATATATATATATATATATATATATATATATATATATATATATATATATATATATATATATATATATATATATATATATATATATATATATATATATATATATATATATATATATATATATATATATATATATATATATATATATATATATATATGTTTTAAAGTTAGATTTAAAATTTTGTATCGAATTTGCAGAAACAAAATAACGTTTGAGATATCTTACAAATATACATAAACGGTATTTCTTGTTTACCATATATATATATTCAGAAATTAACTAATGTTTTGAATTTGATCTATTGTAACGAAAAGTACTGTTCATTGAATTCATAAATGAGATAGACATGCTTTCTTCCTTTCCAGTTTGAGCCATCGCGAGCATTCCTAACTTATCTCCTGCATTAGCAAAAAAAAAAGAAAAATAAATAAATAAATAAAAACAAAGCTTATTAGCCACTTTCAGTTCCTTAATTTGCTGCTTTATTTGTAAATAGGTAAATAGTCGCATCTCCAAATCTTTCAACATTAACATTTTCAATGTCTTAATTGGTGTAATGCCTTCTTTTTGTATTCTGTTTCTTGAGTTGCCAGTATATATATATATATATATATATATATATATATATATATATATATATATATATATATATATATATATATATATATATATATATATATATATATATATATATCAGTGGAGTAGTGGTCAACACAACGGACTTCCATCTTTTGGACCCGGGTTCGATTCCTCGAAATTATAACATCATTAGCAGTTATGAAAATTATAAATAATGATTCCACGGTTTATCATAGTGGTTATCCAAATTATAAAATTTGCACTGCGGTTTATATTCAGGATAGAGCCTGGTCCATGTTGACGCTACGCCCAAGTTGTGGTCGGTGAAATATTGAAGGGACTTTTCACTAGGCGAGATATGTCAGTAGAAGTTCTGGATTATTTCATTTTGAACCATCAGTGGAGTAGTGGTCAACACAACGGACTTCCATCTTTTGGACCCGGGTTCGATTCCTCGAAATTATAACATCATTAGCAGTTATGAAAATTATAAATAATGATTCCACGGTTTATCATAGTGGTTATCCAAATTATAAAATTTGCACTGCGGTTTATATTCAGGATAGAACCTGGTCCATGTTGACGCTACGCCCAATGTTGTGGTCGGTGAAATATTGAAGGGACTTTTCACTAGGCGAGATATGTCAGTAGAAGTTCTGGATTATTTCATTTTGAACCATCAGTGGAGTAGTGGTCAACACAACGGACTTCCCTCTTTTGGACCCGGGTTCGATTCCTCGAAATTATAACATCATTAGCAGTTATGAAAATTATAAATAATGATTCCACGGTTTATCATAGGGGTTATCCAAATTATAATATATATATATATATATAATATATATATATATATATATATATATATATATATATATATATATATATATATATATATATATATATATATATATATATATATATATATATATATATACGGGAGGATAAAGAGGAGGAAGCCTTCTTTATTTTCCCGAAAGTAATCTCTTATTTACAAACCATTTATTGAGGTAATTTCTGTATTAGGATCGAGGGAATTGCAGGTTGTAAACCTGGTGATAATTCCTTGACATTGAGTTCGTTCGCTTAAGAGTTTTGCTTAAATAAAATTTGTTTTTAGTTTTAAGGATGACTCAATGGTACAGTGTCGAGTATGTTGTTCTCAGTCTCAAAATGAGTTGCTTCGACCCCAGAGAAGGAGAGCCTTCTTTTCTTTTCTGTAATGGATTTTTATTTACCAATTTATTCCTGTCATTGTAATGTTAAAATACTAGCATGTGTGCCTCCACATGAGCAATAATTTTGATGTCGATTACGCTATATATATATATATATATATATATATATATATATATATATATATATATATATATATATATATATATATATATATATATATATATATATATATATATATATATATATATATATATATATATATATATATATATTATTTTAGTTTGGTCATGCCCTTCAGCATCTCCTCTCTACAGTTCCTTATTGCCAAGTTGCCGGGTTAACAAATATTGAATGGGATGCAGTTGAAGTTTGCTCTAATTTTATGTTCTTTTGGTAAGAGATCTTATTATTGTAATTATTTGTTAGCGATAAAATTTAAATTCATAGTGTAGAAATAGATCTATTTGTCATCTTTCACGATGATGACCATATATTATTATTATTATTTTATTAGAACCCTCTTCCTGGGTCTGTACTGTTTATTTCTTGTCAAAAATTTAATTTAGATTTAGTTCCAAATTATAATTTTAGTTCTTTAATATTTTCTGTGATATTAGATCTCCAGATTTTTTTTTTGTTTTTGTTTTTGTTTTTTTTCTATTCTAGTACTGAAATAATTTGTTTCAGGTTGAGTACTTTGTTATTATTTATTTTTAATTAAATACATAAAACTAATTACCACCAATGAATTGCTTTAATAAATTATTTCCCATGCTGGCCAAACAGACGTCCACATCTCCTGTAAGTGGAAATAAGAGATATGAATTTTCTATGGCTTCGAAGACATTAATTATTTTTATTATTTATTTATTTATTTATTTATTTGCTGGTTCCAATTCTGGCCCTGGTTTCATCATTTTAAAATTTTCCTGCTCAGGCTTTATCATTTTCAATATAAGCAGTTCTGACATCGGCTCCCCTCAAAAAAATTTTGCGTCTGGCTCATTCTCTATCCCAAAAACATTTCCCCCCCCCCCGACTTGGGTTCTACCAAAAACCTTGCAGTGACAACTCCATCTTTGCAACTCTTTTATTTTCATCCCTGTCTCTAATTTCATGCTACTGAGTCTCTGATGAAAGTTAATTGTGTTACTCTTTTATTTTGTTTTTCAGGTTGTTTGAACCTTCTGTTTTAGAGAAACTTGCCAAACATTATAAAACAGGCGAAAGTTTACCCCCAAAATATATCAAAAATATTGTAAGAAAACAAACCCATATGGCAGGCTATGATCTATGTAATGAACTTTTTTTGGCTCACTTCGATATTAAATTGCATACAGAGTAAGTTGTTGTTGTTATTATTATTATTATTATTATTATTTTAAATTAAGAAAAATAGACAAATAAACCATCTTTTATATATATATAATATATATATATATATATATATATATATATATATATATATATATATATATATATATATATATATATATATATATATATATATATATATATATATATATCCCTGCCTTCAGGGATTACCGTCGTCTTCAAACTCCAGAAACTCACGCTACTTATATTTCATCCCGGAATCGTGCAAAATCTATCCTTCGTAACACTAAAAACTCCTTTCTCCGTAGAAAATGCAATAATCTTTCTGGTTCCTCTTCTTCACGTTCTTTCTGGCATTTTGCAAAAAATGTCAACTCTAACTTTGCTTCTTCCTCTTTCCCTCCTTTAATATCTTCCGACGGCACAACTGCTGTTTTACCTTCTTCTAAAGCTGAACTCTTTGCTCAAACTTTTGCCTCTAATTCAACCTTAGACGATTCCGGAGCTATTCCTCCTCCTTCAACCCCCTCTAACTCAATTTATGCCTAAAATTAGAATTTCTTCTAAAGATGTCATTTCTGCTCTCTCTGAGCTTAATACTAAGAAGGCGTACGGTCCTGATGGTATCCCTCCTGTGGTTCTCAAAACTTGTGCTTCCGAGCTTGCACCCTGCCTTGGTAAACTATTTCGTCTTTGTCTCTCTACTTCAACCTTCCCTTCTTGCTGGAAACGTGCGCTCATTCAACCTGTGCCGAAGAAGGGGGACCCCTCTCAACCCTCCAACTACCGTCCTATTTCTTTGACCTCCGTTCTCTCTAAAGTTTTCGAATCTATCCTTAACAGGAAGATTTGGAAGCATCTCAATTCTTCTAATCTTATCTCTGATCGCCAGTATGGCTTTCGTAAGAAACGCTCTACAGGTGATCTTCTTTCCCTTCTCTCTGAATCTTGGTCCTCCGCTATTCGGCATTTCGGTGAATCTTTTGCTGTCGCGCTGGACATATCGAAAGCCTTCGATAGAGTCTGGCACAAAGCTTTGATTTCTAAACTTCCCTCTTTCGGTATCTATCCTTCTCTCTGTGATCTTCTCGCTAATTTCCTTTCCGGTCGTTCTATAGCAGCTGTTGTAGACGGCCACCGTTCATCCTTTAAATCTATTAACAGTGGTGTTCCTCAGGGTTCTGTACTATCACCAACACTTTTTCTACTCTTCATTAATGACCTTCTCTCTATCACCTCATCTCCTATCCACTCCTATGCTGATGACTCCACCCTTCATTATTCCTTCCATTTTGAAAAACGTCCCACCCAACAGCAGTTGATAGACTCGAGAAGGGTAGCCTTGGAACAACTAACCTCTGATCTTTCTCGTATTTCAAATTGGGGCAGAGAAAACATGGTTGTTTTCAATGCCTCAAAAACTCAGTTCCTCCATCTGTCCACTCGACACAATCTTCCACACAACTATGATATCTTCTTCGAAAACACACAACTCATGCCTTCATCTGTCCTTAATATTCTTGGTGTTTCTTTTTCTCGTGATCTTTCTTGGAAAGATCACATTACTTCTCTTTCTAAACAAGCTTCTAAGAGGTTGGGTGTTCTGAGGCGCCTTCAGAATTACTTCACGCCACCCCAGTTGCTTGCTCTGTATAGGGGTGTTGTTCGTCCCTGTATGGAGTATGCTTCGCACATCTGGGGTGGTTCCACACATACAGCTCTCTTAGAGAAGGTGGAGTCAAGGGCATTTCGTCTCATCAACTCTCCTGCTCTTACTAACTCTCTTCAATCTCTTTCTGCCCGTCGAAATGTTGCGTCACTCACTCTTTACTATCGCTATTACAACGGACACTGCTCTTTTGAACTCTCTCTTTGCATACCTCCTCCATTGAGAAGAGCTCGTGCGACACGCCTTTCTACACATTCTCATCCTTTCTCTGTCCAACTCTCCGACCCCAGACTTAACCGCTATGCTCAATCTTACATATACTCTACTGAGTAAAGTCTGGAACACACTCCCTTCATCTGTTTTCCCAACTTCCTTTGACTTGCATACTTTCAAACGCCGTGTGTCTGGACACGTCGGCCACCATCGACCATGATAATAGATCTTTCCCAACTCCGGTGGAATTTGGTAGGCCTCTGGCCTTTGCCCACCAGAGGAGACATAAAAAAAAAAAAAAAAAAAAAAAAAAAAAAAAAAAAATATATATATATATATATATATATATATATATATATATATATATATATATATATATATATATATATATATATATATATATATATATATATATATATATATATATAAAATAGAGCTAACTAGAATAATTAGCTCCAAAAATAATCGTTGTCTAATCAAATGAGTGTAGTCTAATATAAATAGAAAGAATCTGTATTGTGAGCGCAAAAGATAAAATTTCTAAATACGTGAGACTTACATTTTGTTCCCCAGTAAACATCGACGAATATTCTTCTACTTCTGACTACGATGCTTCATTCGAATTTACAGTTCCTCATATTATCCTTGGTAAAAAAAAACAATTTAATTCATATGATCATTAATAATATTTGAAGCCGTGGGGGCTCTGTCCTTTTTAATTTATAGTTATAATTTTATCTCCTAGAAAAGAAAAAAGATAAATTATTTGTAGTTATAAATTTAGCTGAATGTTACCTAACCATTACTCTACAAACTCAAGCAATCGTCATTACTTGAGCCTTTTCTCCTATTTGTCATGTTTTGTTCCCAAAACAAATACTTCTGACATCTCTTGGCATCCATGTTTAGAAATATAAGATTATTTAATCAATCTTATACTCTTCTCTTTTTCTCCCTCCATTTTTCCTTTTCCTTCCCTTCATTGTTCACATACTTAAAGATCTCATTACATTTAACACTCTTCTTTATAAGGATATTTGACAGTTGTTCCTTTGTATTAATCCTTCCAATTTCTGTTATTTTTTTTCCCCCTCTTTTATCTTCTTTATAGAGGCTATGTCAATTCTCAATCTCCTAATAAGTATTCCATGTGAGGATTTTATAGCTTTTTTTAACGTCTTGCTTTCTGCGTTCATTATAATCTTTACTTCATCCTCGTAATGAATCTTCTACCAAATATTTTTCAAATAATTGGCATTTTCTGCCGCTTCTCCAAAACTCAGTGCTTCAAACTCTATTATCGATTTAGCAACTCTTCGCTACCTTAAATTTCCATAACAATGGGCGCACTTTTATTTTTTTCACCATTAATTTTAATTAGGACATCTATCTGCGAGTTACCATCTCCTACGTTATTGAAAGATGCATCAGCGCACACTTTCATTCTTAATTTGTTTTTGTTCAACTTATTTATGATTTATTGAATTTTTTCCTCTTCCACTTTTCTTTCAGTTATTACTATAGACTGTTAAACTATTATCTCGTGAATAATACATTATATTTTAGATTTCAAATAGTCACTAAAATGCTTCAACTTAAAAGATATACAAAGTTTTTTTTTATGGTTAGTTT
>SEYY01023237.1:32500-50000 GCA_009176605.1 Armadillidium nasatum
ATATATATATATATATATATATATATATATATATATATATATATATATATATATATATATATATATATATATATATATATATATATATATATATATATATATATATATATATATATATATATATATATATATATATATATATATATATATATATATATATATATATATATATATATATATATATATATATATATATATATATATATATATATATATATTATATATATATATTGTTGTTGCTGAGCTTCACTAACAATATTTCTATGTTATCATGGGAAGTTGGGTAACAATCCTCCCTCATATAACTGATAAAAAAGCAGTCAACCACGAACTTACTTTTATATCAAGGAACCAGATGAATTGTGATTGGGAGATTAATGTAATTTTTGAATAATATGTTTTCCAGATTTACGCAAATTTTAATATATGTTGAAAAGGAGGCAAGGAAATTTCCCTTTAAATATAAATATTTTATATAATAAACTAAAGAAATATATATTTTTTTTTTTTTCTTTTTTTGAAAGTAATCTTTAGCCTTTCCCAATACAAACATGGATATTATCCACCCTCTTTAATTTACGTCTCTATGGATCAATAATTACAATTACTTTTCAGTGTTTTAAGAAATATCCACAAAGCTGCAAAATTTTAAGAGCGAATGAAAACGCTTAGATCAGAATATCTTCTAAAGATAGACATTTTACAGAAGAGATAAAACAGCGAATTTGAAATGTACGTATAAATGTTTTTTAAAGATTACCTGAGATAGAGAACCTACAGGAAATTAAGCAAATAAGTATTTTTCAGATAGAAACATGCGCATGTGACATTACTTTAAATGTATGAAGACCACATCGTCTGAAAGAATCATTTAAATAACAATAAAAATTAAATGGATCCAAATATATATATGTATATAAAAGTTGGGTTGGGTGAATCCAAGGTGAACTAAAACCTTGCCGGACGTAAGATATGAGAATATAAATATAATTATTATTGTTATATTTGTAATGTATTTACAGTAATGTAAATAGTGTATAAACCTTAAGTCGTATCTGTAAGGAAACATCAAGGAATATACTTTAAAGTTTTCAATATGTCCATGAAACTCGCACATAAATGCGTATAGAAATAATACGGACATATACCAGAGTACGAGTATTTTGAAACGTATTGTACACAACAGCAATTTCAAATGTCCAACACTACAGTAAAGGATTAACCAAAATGACGAAAGAGTAGAGGGCCAATTGTCAGGACGAAAAGAAAGATCACCAGCAGAGTCATCCTAACTGAATCTGTACTGTCTATCTGAGAAAGATTAGAAAGAATTGAGCTATTTCCAAATCTTACTGTTAAGGAAAGATTCAAACACTCTAGAAAGAACAGAAATTAAAGCAATAGGATGACAGTTATATGGTTGTGAGTGGTTCCTCTTCAGCACAGAGCTACTTTTAGAAGCTTCCCTCTTGTCTTGAACGAGGCCACGTTTATTTGCACTATTCTGAGTACAGTGTTGTAAAGAGTGTAATGTACATGCTGTGTAAAGCGAAATAAAAAGCACCTACTAGTCACTAATAAGCACTCAAATTTTTCTCAAACATCAGCTATCACTGTTGATTTTAAATCATAAAATTCCCCCCCCCCCCCCCAAAAAAAAAAAAAAAAAAAAAAAAAAAAAAAAAAATTCTAAATTGGCATTAGGTTGAATGGAAGATGTAGGTGGACGGTCTTGAACATTCTAATACACATAAAATGTTCACTTGAAGGTGTCAGATGGTTTTAAAACGTTTATAAAGGTGGAACTTTCCTAAATAATTTATTTTATTTTTTCTTTATTCTTAGACCATAAGAACATAAGAAAAATAGAGAGAGTAAAAAGCTACGAGAGCCTATTCAGACTGTCTCAATCAAATATGCACCATGCAAAATATATCACCCAACCTACACAAAATATGAACTAAGCATGCAATTGCAAACGACCAAACCCAATGATTTGTCAATACTGCTAAATTTATCAGATATTTACAGCATGAAAGTTAACTTTAAAAATAGATTTTTCAGTATTACGTCATATTTAATTATATTAATGATAGCTTGATTGTTATATATATCTTGCCAAAAATTATCTCTCCTTCATTTTGATGCTTTGTCACATGACTTCTTGTTTATTAGATTTATCTAGCTATACATTTTAGCTACTAATTTTTCCAGCCATGAAGTAAAGAGAACGATACTTATAATTTTTTGTATCCAATAACATTGTGACGTCATTTCTTGTCAGTGACCCGTTTATGAAATATGAATGTAGAAACGTAGTTAGATTAATTATTAATAATTTTTATTTTATTTATTAATTTATTTATTTTTTGTTCGTTTTGGAAGCAATTGATAGCAGGCACAATACTGTCAATATATTAGTTCGGTTACGAAGGTAATTTTAGGTTTATTTTATATTGGTGATAATTTTTATGAATATAGTTAATTGAATATATTAGGTGAAGATTAAAACGCATTTTTGCTGATTGCTGACTGTAAAGGAAGAAATTTGTAATTAATTAAAATCTATAAAATATTCACATTTTTTATCTGTAAGAACAAATAGAGATAGTTAGAAGCTACATAGGCTATCAAGACTGTAAGTAGTAAGGTTTCTATTTATTTGCTTTGAATTATTTGTCTTAGATTTAATTTTGATCATGCAAATAATTAACCCAGCTCCATAATTGCACATGCAACACATAGTTTAGCAAGCCAAACATAAACATATTCCAAACAAATAACATTTAAACCAAGTTCCCATTACAGAGATTTTTCAAAAATACTCATCATAGGAAACATAGGAAAAATAGAGACAGTTAGAAGCCACAAGGGCCTATCGAGACTGTCCCAGTCCAAACAAATATTAACTATCAATACTAATACATGCACAAAGACTAGGTCTGTCCTATCCCTAGTTATCAGTTTACTCATGCAAAGATAAAAAATAACACCAAGGCCAGTTTACATGCAATATTCAATGAACCATCACCCACTACAAAAAAAACTGCCAATTAGGCTTGGTCATAGGTTGATCTAAAAATACAAATATACCCACCAATTTGGCTTAGTCAAGTTATTCTATATAAATACCTAAACTATCCATATATCTATCTAGCCCCTTTTTAAATTTGACAAGAGAATCACAATCAACAATCTCTTGTGGCAAGTCATTCCAAAAATTAACAACTCTATTACTGAAAGAGTATTTTCTTAGATCGAGATGGCATGGCTTCTTTTTAATTTTCTTATCATGTCCTCTAGTTACTCTTCCTTGGTCCACTATAAAGTATTTTTCAATCTCTGTATTACTGCCAGATGCAAATATTTTGTAAACTTGTATCATATCCCCTCTGAGAAATCTCCTTTCAACCGAGAACATTCCTAACTCTTTCAACCTCTCTTCATAGCTCTTATTTTCAAAGCCAGAAATCATCCTTGTTGCTCTACGTTGGACTCTCTCCAGCATATCTATGTCTCTTCTTAAATGAGGAGCCCAAACCTGTGCACAATACTCTAATGCTGGCCTGAACATAGCTATTATATAGTTTGCTTATAACCTCTTTGCTCTTGTAAACTACATTGCGATTAATTATACCTAACATCTTATTAGCTCTATTCCTTGCTTCCAAACATTGATCACCCACCTTCAGATTACTGCTAATAATCACACCTAAATCCTTTTCATTGCTCCACAGTCTCAAGCCACTCCCCATTCATTTCATAATTAAATCTTTCATTTGAGTAACCTACATGAAGAACTTTACATTTTTTACTATTAAAGTTCATTTGCCACCTCTCTGCCCAACCAAGAAGTCTATCTAGATCACCTTGAAGCTTTATGCATCCATCATTATTCCTTACTGAGGTAACCACTTTGGTATCATCAGCAAACTTAGAAACCTTACATTTAAGGCCTTTGTCTAAATCATTTATATAAATAAGGAACAAAAGTGGTCCCAGCACAGAACCCTGTGGGACCCCACTCTTCACCGTTTCCCATAATGACTTATTTCCATTAAGTAATACACACTGCCTTCTGTTCTTTAACCACTCTTTAATCCAATTGTGTACCATTCCATCTATACCACACTGTGACAACTTTTGCATCAGCCTAACATGGGGTACCTTATCAAAAGCTTTGCTAAAGTCTAAATATATAACATCAACTGGATCACCCCTGTCTATACATTCAGTAATATATTCCATAAATTCTAGTAGATTTGTCTGACATGATCTACCCTTTCTAAAGCCATGCTGGGAGTTATATAGTATCTTGTTATCATCTAAATGCTTCTCTATATGACTTTTCAGTAACTTTTCCAAAATTTTCACGACAAGAGATGTTAAAACTAACTGGCCTACAGTTCCCAAGATCTTCTTTACTACCTTTCTAATAAATGAGCACCACATATACCGTTTTCCAGCCCTCTGTACCTCTTCAAAAGCAATAGATCGCTTAAAAATCAAATACAGTGCCTTTGCAATACTGCTACTCCCCTCTTTTAGAATTCTACCATATACACCATCTGGACCCGCTGCCTTATTTGGGTCAATATGTTCTAGTAAAGTTTTAATTTCATTTAACTCAATTTCAAATGCTTACACCTATTCATTACATGTATACTAGAGCTATTAGTCTCTAAACTGCTATCCAACCTTTCCTCAGTAAACACTGATGCAAAATAAGCATTGAAAATATTAACCAATTCCTTATCTGAGCTTACTAAATTTCCATCAATTTTAATTGGGCCAATTTTCTTATCCTTGCTTTTAAATTTATAAAAACTAAAAAACTTTTTCAGGTCTTTATTACTGTTTCTTGCCAAATTAATTTCTGCCATTCTCTTTGCTCTTCTTATTGACTGGTTAAGTTCATTCCTAATTCTCTTATAATGTTCCAAATCTTCCACCCTGCTCCTACCTTTGAATATTTTAAAACATCTACGCTTTTCACTGATTTTCTCTTTTATCTCTCTACTCCACCAATTAGGTTTTCTATTTGCCACCCTAATGGATTTATCTTTAAAACACACAGACTGAATGGAAGACAATATTTCCTTGAAGTATTCCCACATGATGAAACAATTCTGACCATCAAACTCCTTATCCCAGTCAATTTCATTGAGCATTGCTCGGAATTTGCTAAAATCTCCGTTTCTGAAATCTAATATCTTTTCCCTATTGACTTGCAATTTGGGCCCAGACCTCACATTCCAGTTAAATCTAATAATATAATGATCACTAGCTCCTAAAGTCTCCCCAACTTCGATATCATTCACCATATTCTCATCATTTGTTAATATTAAATCTAACAATGCCGCATGCCTTGTCGGTTCTTGGACCATCTGACTCAAAAAGTTGTATAGAATACAATTTACAAATACTGAACTTCTATTAACCATACTACTCAAAGTATTCCACTCAATGTCTGGAAAATTAAAATCACCCATAATGACTACCCCTTTTGCATTATTTTCACACGCTACTTTGATTTCCTTCACCATATCTTCATCTAATACTTGACTCTGATCAGGAGCTCTATAAAATGCTCCTATCCTGTATGATTTATTATACATAAGAATATCTACCCACAGACATCATCAAGATTCAGAAGTAATTCAGGTATTAAATCTGACATTGGTGAAGTTATAAAATATACTGCACATCCAAATATGGACTTTAAAACTAAGTTAATCATACTCTACTTTGGTCATCCGTATATTTATCAAACTTTTATAAAGGTTGAAAAGGAGCTACTGTCTTGTATATACTGTTATAATAATTATTAATAATTTTTATTTTATTTATTAATTTATTTATTTTTTGTTCGTTTTGGAAGCAGTTGATAGCAGGCACAATACTGTCAATATGTTAGTTCGGTTACGAAGGTAATTTTTAGATTTATTTTATATTGGTGATAATTTTTATGAATATAGTTAATTGAATATATTAGGTGAAGATTAAAGCGCATTTTACCCCTGCTGATTGCTGACTGTAAAGGAAGAAATTTTTAATTAATTAAAATCTATAAAATATTCACATTTTTTATCTGTAAGAACAAAAAAATGAGATAGTTAGGAGCTACATATGGTCTATCAAGGCTGTAAGTAGTAAGGTTTCTATTTGCTTTGAATTATTTGTCTTAGATTTAATTAGATTTAATTTTGATCATGCAAAGAATTAACCCAGCTCTATAATTACAACATGCAACATGTAGTTTAGCAAGCCAAATATAAACATATACCAAACAAATAACAAAAAAAACAAAGTTCCCATTACATCAGAGAATTTTCAAAAATACTCATCATAAAGACAAGGGATTCAGAAGTAATTCAGGTATTAAATCTGACATTGGTGAAGTTATAAAATATACTGCACATCCAAATATGGACTTTAAAACTGAATTAACCATACTCTACTTTGGTCATCCATATATTTATCAAACTTTATAAAGGTTGAAAAGGAGCTACTGTCTTGTATATACTGTTATAAACCATTCCAAAAAATAATTCACTTTATTGTGAAATACTGTCTCATATCTTAATATTATAGTTTATCTTTTTATTATAAACCTTGGTCATAGATAATTTTTAAATTGTAGTATTACTAATGAGTTCTGTTTAATTTACATAGGCTATATAAAATTGGTATCTTTTATTGTTAAGGATTTTTAAAAAAATTAAGGAAATGAAAACAGAAAATTTAATATGAGAAATTTATGTAATTAATAAAAATTATTTTTAAATTATTACAACCAACAATTTCTTATTTTAAATTTGAGTAGGCTATATTCTTAGTTGTAATATTTATATATCAACTGCTAAGTTAAAGTAAATATTAGAATTGTACTATATAGAAATATAGCTATAGTGGAGTTAATAATATAGTAAAATAAGAAATTTAGAAGGGTTGCCATGATTTATATTAATTAATTTTTTAAGTAAATTTTTTTATTAAAAAATCATGATTTTTAAATATTTTTAAAATGATGTCATTGTCTTCACATTTATGTTTACAATATTATAAGAGAACTTGGAAAAAAAAAAAATAAATTAATTGGAAAACTTTATTGGACTAGGAACAAAAATTATCTTTGTGTTTAATATATATTTTTCAGTAAATTATATATACTTTGCAGTACCCTTTTAGCTTTGAATTTTTATAAAAAGTGGATAGATTTATAATATTTATAAATTTTTTTTTTTTTATTATTATTGCAAGCCTTATGAACAAGAATGACTGTGATGAAGTAACTCTTCCTAATCACAAATTTAATTTAAAAGAAAAAAAAAAAATTAAATATATATAGGTTATCTAGTATTTAAAAATATAAACTTATTCAAAAAAGTATAATGATGCTAACTTATTTCGTAGAATTATGCAGGTACTGTACTATAGAGACGAATAAAAAAGTAACCAAATAGAATGATAAGCTTTAGAGTTGAAATGTACTAGCAATCTACACAAAAAAAAAAATTTTTAAAGTAAAAATCAAATTTTTTTTTTTATTTATTGCAATTGAATCAATTCTGTAACATTTAATATTCTAATTATAACTGTCTCTATTTTCTTATATTTTAATTAGCCTATATAATTTAATTAATTTTATTTTTCTTTATAGTTGACAATTGTAATATTTATGTAGGCCTATTTGTATTTAGAGTCGAGATATTAAAATTAACTTTTCTTAAATTATTTTAGCAATAATAAATATTAAATAATAACAATATTATAAAATACTTTTAAAAATAAAAAATGTTTATTTATTTACTTTAAAACTTAAATACACTGAATTGGTTCTATTGGTCATATTGTCATTTTTTTTTTTAAATAAAATATTTAAAATTGCTTATATAATACTTTAAAAACTATAATTTAAATTGTTTACTAAGGTAATTAACTAATTATATTTACTATAGCCTAATAGGCCTATTTAATTATTTATTATTAGGCAGATAAATCTCTTAAGAAAAAAAAGATGTAACAAAAAAACATTTTCTTTATTTAATTCATGTATAAAAAAAGGAAAAAGAATCACTAACCCTGTTATTTACTAATATTGCTGAGCCCAGGATTTTTTATGAAATTTATAGGAAAAAAGCATAAGTAAAATAGGTAATTTTTTATTAATTGTCCTATACTTTTCCTTACAATTTACAGAAAACTTTGAGAATGTGTCACATTTGATTTTTCATAAAATTAACAGTATATAGACCTAAATAAATATCACAATGAAACTTAAAATAAAATGAATAATACATTCTGTATTCAAAATTACACTACAAAAAATATTTACTGTATATATATATATATATATATATATATATATATATATATATATATATATATATATATATATATATATATATATATATATATATATATATATATATATATATATATATATATATATATATATATATATATATATATATATATATATATATATATATATATATATATATATATATATATATATATATATATATATATATATATATATATATATACCTTTGCAGGAGGAAGTTATGAAAAGTTTAACAATTTCTAGGAAAATTTTTTCTCCTATTTATTATGGAATAAATACAAGACAAATTATTGGAGTTTTAGTTACTCAGCCAAAAAGACAAACGCATAGTAATATTCAACAAAGACAAGAATATGTTCCAGTCCTAACTGTATCTCCTAAAAATGCTTTATACGATGTTAGACCCACTATTCGAGTGGAAGGGCTCAAACCTAATAAAACAATCACATTAAAAGCTCAGATGGTAGAGGATAAGGGAAAACTGGTGAGTTTATAGTTTTTTATGTATCCTCACTAGTTGTATTTTGTTTTTTTACTTTGTAAAATTGATGGTAAAATGCTAATGAAAATTCTTTTATTTTCCTCTATGGGTTTAAATTGATGTTTAAGCAACATTGTAAAAATTCTTGGCATAGGCTATATATTGTGTATTGAAACATTTTTATTGAATTCATGTTAAATCAAGATTGTAAAAATTTACTTTTGAATTTTAGTTTTTGCACAGTTTGAATGTGTTGGTTGATAGAGATTTAAATTTTTAGTTAAGGTATTTTTAAGGTGATTAATAAAAATAATAATAATAATAAAATACTGGTAATTGAGGTGGAAGTAATTGAGGAAGGTGATTTTCAAGAGCAGTATTATATAAAAATGTATTAAATAAAGGAGTTATAAGAATATAGAAGAAAAAAAAGTAAATTGTAGATTCATCTTCATTATTTTATTCGTAATTTGTGTGCAGTAAAGTGATAATTTTGTTTTCTGTTAAGATCTTAGATTTGAAATCTAAGGAAAAATTTTGGTTTGAGGAAATTGAAACATTTCTTTGAATATATTGAACGTATTTTCAGTATGCAAAGTACTTATTATTTACAAGCATTGTGAAATTATTAAAATATGTATATATTTTTTCAGTGAGTGTAATTCTTAATTATTGATTAACTATTGTCTTTTTCATGATCAAACTAATTAATAAATTTGGCTGATAATTATGATTATGTAAAATTGCAAGGTCATTAGTAACATTTTTTCCCCTCATTTGAATGACTAAATAAATATGAACAGAAACACTGCCAAGGTTTTTAGTTATTTTAATACTGAGTGAGTTTATAATAGTTAAAAGTGGGAATCTTGGGGAACATCAGGGAAGAAGAAAGAGAAAAATTTTATTTATTATTATTATTATCATCATTTAACTTATTTGTTTTTAGGATTAGTGGTCTAATTTGTAATTAATTAATTGTGGATTAATGGTCTAATTTGTAACTATATATTTTACTAGTTATACTCAAATGCTCATTTCATTGCTGATAAAAATGGAGTGGTTGATGTGTCTTCGTCACCTTCTTTGGGTGGTTCCTACGAGGGAGTGTTTCCTTCGGGATTACTTTCAACACTTAAAATTGCTACTGGACACTTTGAATTTGGAAACATTTACAAAAACAACATGCATGAACCTATTAAGGTAAGGTTGACTTCATTCAAATTTGTATATCATTAATTTGAAATGTTTTAAGTATTCAGTACTAAATTGTTTGCTTAGTTGAAAAATGAATTTTGATTTCTAAGAATTTCTAAATTATAGTCACATTATTTTCATTGACTCAGATTTGTTCATTAAGACTGTTTTAGATTTCTTCCTTTCCATCGTTTGTTAAGTAATTATAATTATCATTGTTTTTCATTAACTCAATTTTCAAGAGTTAAGCAATCTGTAATTGATGGAAAGAATGAAAGATTTGTCAATATCTTCATATGTACATTATTTTGGTTTAAATCGCTTTCGATTGCCTGCAGAACAACAATTTTTTGGTTTCATAATCTGATTTACATAAAGGGATCCCCTTTATTTGCCCAGGTTAATTTCAGACCCATTTTATATTTCATTTGGTGAAGGACTATGACAATCCCCGGAATTTAAACGAGAATTGACCTATGCAAACACTCATTTGCGAGACTAGACGAACCCACATACAACATCACCTTATACGATTATATAAAATGACTTAAAAATCTTTAAATTAATATATGTTACTCCCATTACTTGAGTAAATTTTTTAATTTCCACTTGAAGGTAAAAATATCTTTACAAGATGGTCACCAACATATAGATTCCAACGAAGAAGAGTTGGATGGTACTGAATTAAACCGTTACATGATTGCTGAAGGTGTTCAGAGAATACCCATAAGAGAAGGAAATATTCGAGGTGTACTTTATATCCCAAATGGAGAAGGTCCTTTTCCAGGAGTTATTGATATGTTTGGTGCTGTTGGAATGCTTACCGAAAGTAGAGCCGGTGAGTTTTTGAAAGCTTTTATTTTACACTTTTTTTTTCAATAGTGATCATGCAGGCTACTAAAGAAATAATGTAGGAGTTATAGTTACAATTGTCGCGTTTTTTCCAAACTTTTAAATGTTAATTGTTAAGTTAGAATAAATACTGAAAAAATGTGTATTGATACATCTTTTAACTACACACAATAAATATTCATACTTCTTACAAAATATGTAATGTGTGTTATTCTAAACAGATGTTAAAAACTGAAGAGTTAATCTCTACTGACCCGTGATTTGGTTAGATTAGGAAACAATTTGTGGTTGTTTAAAATTTTGTACATTTCCAAGCATCTTCCCTTATAGAATATTCCTCAAGTATGAATATTAAGTGCTGGTTTACAAGTAAATGATGATTAGCAGACTTTCATAATTTTCTCAATTTATACAGCATTATATCTTATTTTTTAAAAACTAGGAAAATTAGACTTTTTCATTCTTCATGATGAATAATAATTCATGTTTATATATATATATATATATATATATATATATATATATATATATATATATATATATATATATATATATATATATATTATATATATATATATATATATATATATATATATATATATATATATATATATATATATATTTATATATATATATATATATATATATATATATATATATATATATATATATATATTATATATATATATATATATATATATATATATATATATATATATATAATATATATATATATATATATATATATATATATATATATATATATATATTATATATAATATACTTGCAGCACTAAATGCTTCGAGAGGAATAGCATCTTTGTGTCTTGCTTACTTCAGCTACGAAGATCTTCCTGTATCTCGAATTCGCGATCTGGATTTAAGTTACTTTGAAGAGGCGTTGAAGTTTCTCCTTTCACGTCCAAATGTTATTTCGGACCGTTGTGGGGTTATCGGTAATTGCTTTGGTGGCTATTTGGCCTATAGAATGGCCTTACACTTTAATGAACTTAAATCGGTGTTTATCATTAACGCAACACATAATCCTTTCTTTGCGGATTTGAAATATAAAGGAAAATTGATTGCAAAGTGCCCGAAGTCAAAAGATATTGTAGTTAGCAAAGGCTCTGATGATACTTATATGCCTACTGAATGGTTTAATGATAGTATAGCTACTGTAACACCCTCTGATGTAGAAGCATTTGAAAAAACTAATGATGATCAGCATTTTATGGTAACAATAGGGGATGAAGATTGCTACCAGTTTCATAATGGCTGGCTTAAATTTCAAGAAAAATTAAGTAACAAAAAGCTGAAAAATTTCTCTCTAAAAATATATCGAAAAGCTGGTCATATTATTCACCCACCGTACAGTCCATTTTCCTCAGTAGTCTTTGCTCAACTTTGGCAGAGTGATCCTCGACTAAATAAAGGAGTCTTATGCAAATTTGGAGGACAAGTAAAAGAAACTATTCATATGCAAGAAGATGTTTGGAAATTGATACCAGATTTTATAATATCACACGTTGTTAAAACAAAGTAACTGTAAGTTTGTTAGCTAGACTGTTGGTCGCATATAAAATTACAGTTTCAGAAAACATGAAGAAATTTATCAGCATTTTCGTTTTATCATGTTCTTATTTTGAAATTGCAAACTTGATATATATTTTAAAAATAATGGTCACAAAATGAACTAAGAGAATTTTTTTTTCAACCATATGAGATTTAATAGTCTACCAGAGGGATTTTGGAAAAAATATATAATGAGAAATTTTAAGTACAATAAACATTATTATTATTATTATTATTATTATTATTATTATTATTATTATTAATGTATATTTAATATTTTAATTGGTAGGTGTCGTAATACTCATTAATAGAGTTATTTTAATGTATAGAACTCTGAAGAAACGTTCACATGATTAAGTAAATTTTAACTAAAAAATTATATTAAAATGTAATTAAAATTACTACAATTACTAAGTCATCATAACTATAAATGTTTAACCAAATGATGTCCATACAAAATATGAAGTTTTGTTTTATTTCACGACTCGCGCGACTCAAGAAGAATCATCTAACTAAACTTTTGAGGATGTACACCACCTATTTTAAAAAAATTTGTATCCCTCTAACAACTGAATGCATTTTTAAAAGTAGGCAAGAATTTAACCTAAAAATTTTATAAAATAAAGTTTGAATTCTTAAGGGTGCTCCCCTCCCTCACCTAAACTTCACGGAAGTCTTTGATGCACTTTAACGAAAATAAATAAAAATCCTGGAGCAGTATTAATGTTTATTTCAAGTAATTCATTTGATAATAAAATAATGACAGCCTTGTATTTTTGTGTGGACATTATCTTTATAACTTTATTTTCATTATTGCCCTTTCCTCCTTATTAATTATATTAATATTATTAAACATCATAGTTATTAGTGCCAAATTTTGAATACCACATAAAATTTCATAATGTAGAAACGAATGCAAATGTTTAACTAACATTGATGCAACAGATGTTATGTGAATCATTCTTATGATGTTAACTGAAAAAACTTTTTTTTATAAAAAAGATTATAAATATTATTGAAAAGTTAAATGACTGTTATTTTATTTTAATTATTTAATGTTTGAACACGAAACTTGAATTTTCTTCATATTGTTGTAGTATATTGAAATATAGAATAAAAATTTCGGTATTTAATTCTTATTATTTTAGTTTAAAAAATTTTAATTTATTTTTAGGTGTGTGTTTGTCTCTCTTTATATCAACGATATTGTTGTATGTTTATTTTACTCTGCTGATGAACAATTTTAAAGTAATTATATGAATATTTTATACGTTGTTAATGGTTACAATTTTCAGAGTTTAATTTTGTATGGCAAAAAAACTTAAAATTTATTTTAATAAATTTTATACCTCAATCTTATTATTTATGCCTTTTAAAATTATCTTTTAAAGTCATTTAACAATACGAAAAATTACGATCGTTTAAATTTTTATTCTCTAAAACAAGAAAATATTAAGTAAAAAAATATGCATGTTTTTTAAAGTTTATTTCATACTTCATCTCTCTCTTTCTCTTTCTCCTTCTCTTTCTCTCTCTCTCTCTCTCTCTCTCTCTCTCTCTCTCTCTCTCTCTCTCTCTCTCTTCTCTCTCTCTCTCTTCTCTTCTTTCTCTTTCTCTTTCTCTTTCTCTTCTCTCTCTTCTCTTTCTCTTTTCTTCTCTTCTCTCTTTTCTCTCTTTCTTTCTTTCTTTCTCTCTTCTCTCTTTCTCTTTCTCTTTCTCTTTCTCTTTCTCTTTCTCTTTCTCTTTCTCTCTCTCTCTCTCTCTCTCTCTCTCTCTTCTCTTTCTCTCTCTCTCTCTCTCTTTTCTCATGTGCATGGGCTTCTGAAATCTATGAACGTAAGGAAGGCAAGCAGCCCGGATGGCAAACCTCCCCGAGTTTTTAGGGAATGTGCTTCTGAGTTAGCTCCGTCCCTCGTTCAGCTCTACTCTATGCCTCGATTCTATTACTTTCAGTGTTGGAAGCGCCCATTGGTCCAGCCTATTCCGAAGAAGGGTAGCCACTCTGATCCTTACAACTATCACTCTATTGCTCTCACTTGTATTTTGTCTAAGATCTTTGAAACTCTTCTCAACTCTCACTTATTGGATATCTGAAATCTCATTCCCTTCTTTCTGATCATCAGTATGGCTTTCGACGTTCGAGGTCTACTGGTGATATACTTTCCTATCTCACAGATTTATGTCTTCTGCCCTTAGGAACCATGGGAAGACTTGTGTGGTGGCGCTTGACATATCTAAGGCATTTAACCAGGTATGGCATGCGTCACTGCTTTCCAAGCTCCTTCCTTTGGGTTTCCTCCTACTCTTTGCTTACTTATGTCTAGCTTTCTTTCTAATCGTTCCATTTCGGCTGTTGTTGATGGAGAGACTTCTTTCCTGTCGTGGTGTTCCTCAGGGTTCTGTCTTATCTTCTACTCTATTTCTTACTTTTCATTAATGATCTTCTAAGCTGTTCATCTAACCCTATTCATATGCCGATGACTCAACCCTCCATTCTTCTTCTCATTTCAAATCTGCTCCTTCCTTTGCATCTAGAGATGCCTCTCGTCTTCATCTTTCCGATTCCATTCTTGCAGATCTGGATAGAATTTCCCAGTGGGGTTGTCTCAACCTTGTGAAATTCAACTCTTTAAGAACTTAACTTCTAGAGATCTCCCTCTCAAAGACACCTTCTAACTTTTCTATTTCTTTCGATGGTTCTCCCATCTCTCCTGTTGACAATATAAACATCCTTGGCTTACACATAAACCAAAAAATGCCTTGTAAACCTCATATCACAATGGTTGCTAGGGCGGCTTCAGAGAAGCTGGGAGTTCTGTTAGACTGCGAGAATTTTTTCCTTCTTCGCAGTTACTCCAATTATATAAGAGTCTCATCCGCCCTTGTATGGAGTACTGCTCTCATATCTGGGGTGGCTCAAGTTTCATCCGTCTTTTGGAAAAGGTTGAGTCAAAGGCTAAAAGACTTATAAACTGTTCCCCTCTTTCTAACTCACTTGACCCTTTATCTTTGCGACGCGACGTTGGTACTTTGTCTCTTTTCTTTAGGTACTACAGCGGCAAATGCTCGAGGGAACTATCCACCCGTATACCTCCACCTTTACGTCGTCCTCGTAGTACAAGGGGTGCATTGTCTGGGCATCAAGTTTGCGTGGACATAGGTAACTCCAGGCTTGTCCGCTGTGGTGCCTCCTTCTTTCCTGCTACATCTGTTCTGTGGAACTCTCTCCCATCTTCTGTATTTCCTGCTGAATTTAATCTCAATTTCTTTAAAGCCCGGGTCTGCGCTCACCTAAGAAATTTGCGTTAGGTGGGTCCTGCAAGGGTCGTTTTTATTTTTGCTTTTTTTTTTTATTCTTTTACTTTATTTTTATTCTTCTGACACCCCCTCGATTGTATAGGGCTTTGCCCGTGAGTGGTGGTGATGTGTAAAATATAAATATATATATATATATAATATATATTATATATATATATATATATATATATATATATATATATATATATATATATATATATATATATATATATATATATATATATATATATAAAATTTGATAAATATTTTTGAATTTCTTGTTACTTTAGTGAAAATGCAGATAAGGTTTATCTCTGATAATTTTTATAATTAGTAAATGTATGATACTTTGTGTTTACAGCTAAACTCATAATATGCAGTATTGCAGATACAATTTCAAGGCCCCATTGACAATCTGCTTTCAGGAGATCCAACTTCGTTGCCGAAACTTTCTGCAACCCTCAGAATACAGGAATCCTCTACTATCTCTCAATCAAGGACCTACTGAGAGAAGGAGAGCAGCGATTCTTCTCCACAAATCGGGTCCGTTCTCACCCCTTTCTCTCCGAACTCCCTTACATGCTGTGGCAAATCTTGTTCACCTGGAATGTGCTTTCACATTGTATTTCATCTACCTTTCCCCTAGCTGTAAATACATCAAGGCAGATCTTAGTAATCTTCTTTCTCAACTCCCGAAGCCTGTCCTCGTTTAAAGGGATTCAACCTCCATCACCCACTATGGGGTGACTGTGACTTCCACGGACGCTGATTGACTGATTGACTGCATGTACTTAAACACAGGACTCCGAACTCATGAGCGTTTAAACACTCGCTCTTAGAAGTGTGTGGATGTTTCCCTGTGCTTCATTTCGATCTTGGACAAGTATTTGTGGGATAGATTCCCTTTCCTTTGTGGCAGTAACCAATATCCAATTCTCACTTCTCTGAGCCCCAGTCCATCTCCAACCTCGTATTCAGCGTGGCGATATGACCGTGCGGATTGGACCTTGTTCGGGCAAAATATGGTGATGTCTTTATTCCCTGCACTGGACCTATTTCCGACTCCTGTCGAAGCTTTCCAGTTCTTCGTTGATAAAATACTCGGGGCAGAGAAAATCAATATCCCTCGCTCACAGAGGTGCCATCATTCAACTACACAGTGGTGGTCCCTGGAATGCTCTCTGGTCAACCATGAAAAACGAAAACTTTGTGTCCTACAAAAGGTTCCCCTTTCAATCCAACCTTATACTTTTTAAAGCCGCAGTAGCTCGTTCTCACTGTATCAGTAGGAGAACCAGGAGGCAATACTTTTGCAACAATGTTTTCACAGTCAACTTTCCACAACTTTACATTCGGTCTATAAGGTTGTTCGGAAAATCTCCCTCAAGCACCATTATGCCCCATCGATTGTCCTCCAACACGGACCTGGTGTATCTGACATGATTACAGTGCCGGGGACGGTAACCGATGAATTTGGGATGATTATGCTTGCTTTAGTGGTTCCAGCTACACCAAGTCCCTTCCGCTCGGCTCGTCATTTGGCTCGTTGTCTGAACTTCTCTGCCTTTCCTGGGGAGGACCTTTTCTTACAACCACCATTTTAAAGAGGCGGAATTTCGAGAGGCTGTCAAAGCTTGCAGATATGGAACACTGGACCTGAACTAAGTTTCCTTCAAAATGTTGCGCAACCTTCAAACGACCGTCTAAGCGTTTCTTTTGATTTCATGATACTGCTTTTTGGTGGAAGTTATC
>SEYY01023237.1:55000-57500 GCA_009176605.1 Armadillidium nasatum
TATATATATCAACCATGCCTTAATTTTATTATTAATGATATAGAATATATTGAGGAAAAAATTTGTAAAAATTAAAACTTAAAAAGACTCAATACATTCAAGAAAATTCTTTAAATAAAATTGAGAGTTCAGTTCCGGAGTTGGAGTCATTCACTGCAAAAATTGTCCTAACGAATCGTTGGGACAAGTGGCAAAATTGTCAATAAAATTTTCAATAGAGAACAGACAAGTTAAGCATAAGAAAGTCGCTTCACCGATTTATTTTATATTAAGAAAATAACTGAAAATATTTATTGTGACTTGCCACTTGTCCCAACGATTCGTTAGGACAATTTTTGCAGTGTTGGAAAAATATTATTTTATCCTAAGCAGGAGGAAGTTTTTTTTTTTTATTAGTGAATAATTTTAAAATGATAGAGCCGGAGTGAGAAAACGCCGGAGTGATCCCAAGCCGAAGTGAGTCCAAGCCGGAGTGAGCCAAAGCCGAAGTGAGTCCAAGCCGGAGTGAGCCAAAGCGGGATATCTACTTATTAGAATTTCTTTAATTTTGTTGGAGAATTAAGGAAAAAAAAAAAAAAAATTTAATTAAAGACGAAATATTTTAAATGAATATTTGTGGTCCAAAATTAACCACCGCAGAAACTCGAACCATCCATGTAATTGAGACTACATCCACAAATCAGTTTATATTTTAAAATCTTTCCTTTATTTATATTATATATATATATATATATATATATATATATATATATATATATATATATATATATATATATATATATATATATATATATATATATATATATATATATATATATATATATATATATATATATATATATATATTATATATATATATATAATATATACTCCTCTCTTCCTCCTCCTCCTCCTCCTCCTCCTCCTCCTCTCCTCCTCCCTCCCTCCTCTCTCCTCCTCTCTCCTCCTCCTCCTCCTCCCTCTTCTCCTTCCTCCTCCTCCTCCTCCTCCTCCTCTTCTCCTCTCTCCTCCTCTTCCCTCCTTCCTCCTTCCTCCTCCTCTTCCTCTCTCCTCTTCTCCTCCTCCTCCTTCCTCTCTCTCTCTCTCCTCTCTCTGCTCTCTGTCTGGCTCTGTCTCTATCTCTCTCTCTATATATATATATATATATATAATATATATATATATATATATATATATATATATATATATATATATATATATATATATATATATATATATATATATATATATATATATATATATATATATATATATATATATATAATATAATATATATATACTACCTCCTTTTTCAACCCCCTCCAGCTGATTTATGCCTAAAATTATAATTTCTACTAAAGACGTCATTTCTGCTCTCTCTCTCTCTCTCTGTGCTTAATAATAGGAAGGCGTATGGTCCTGATGGTATTCCTCCTGTAGTTCTCAAAACGTAAGAAACGCTCTACTAGTGATCTTCTTTCCCTTCTCTCTGACACTTGGTCCTCCGCTCTTTGGCATTTCGGTGAATCTTTTGCTGTCGCGTTGGACATATCGAAATCTTTCGATAGAGTCTGGCACAAAGCTTTGATTACTAAAATTCCCTCTTTCGGAATCTACCCTTCTCTCTTCGATCTTCTCTCTAATTTTCTTTCCGATCGTTCAATTGTAGCTGTTGTAGACGGCCACCGTTCTGTCTTCATATCTATTAATAGTTGTGTTCCTCAGGGTTCCGTTCTATCCCCAACTCATTTCTACTTCCATTAACGACCTTCTCTCTGTAACTTCACTATCCACTCCTATGCTGATGACTCCACCCTTCATTACTCCTTTCAATTTGAAAGATGTCCCTCCCAACAGCAGTTAATAGACTCAAGGAGGATAGCCTTGGAGCAACTAACCTCTGATCTTCCACTTATTTCAAATTGGGGAAGAGAAAACATGGTTGTTTCCAACGCCATGTGTTTGGACACGTCGGGCTGTAATGACCAAGATAGGACTTTTCCAACTCTGGTGGAAATTGGTAGGCCTTCGGCCTTTGCCCACCGGAGGACATATATAAAAAAAAATATATGAAATCTTTACAGGCAATACTACCAGAAAATTGATTTATACCATTTACTTTAAAAAAAAAAATAAATAATTCAGTTTCTCGTTGGTATTTTCTAATTTTTTTTTTTAAATAACTCATTGTCACTGTACCCAAAAATTGAATATACTATATTTGCAATGCCATTTGTGATAATTTCTTAAACAATTGCACAAAATGAATTGTAATTTTAGCATATTGGATGAATAATTTACTTAAAGAGTGTCTTCAAGAATATTTTTACAGGGATTGTGAAAATGAAAATTACTTCAAACTCCAACCCATTTATTAAAACATTTAAAATGTTATATTCCTCAGTCCGTGAAAATACACTTTTGAGTATGATTACCAAAGATTTGTTCAATCATAGGGTAGTGTTCAATTTGAGTGCATCGTTGCTGTTTAGTTCCTCTTAACTAATCAGAACCAAGGAGC
>SEYY01023237.1:62500-75000 GCA_009176605.1 Armadillidium nasatum
GAGATTGCCTTCCTGGTGGTTGTTCATGAGCTTTCTCAAATGTGATTTCCTTTTGTACCTTCTTGGTGTAGTGGTTAGCGCTTTGACTTAATATCGTAAAGGTCAGGGTTCGAATCCCCAATAGCAGATTATAAATTTTAAAAATTTCACTCCACGGGTTATGTGGTTGTATATATATATATATATAATATATATATATATATATATATATATATATATATATATATATATATATATATATATATATATATATATATATATATATATACATACATATATATATATATATACCTTTACGAAAAGGTAAAGTCATATGATCAAATGTTTGATATATGCACCTATAACTGCAACGATAAAAATAGCAAACGCCAAGATTGTAGTTGAAAAATCAGAATTGCAATGATTGAATGGGAATCATTCGTTGGACAGAAGGAAAGGAAATGCCAACTAAATGAGGACCAACTAGGACCGATTGGTAGGACCATAACAGGTGCCAGAAGAAGGACGCAAGGAAAATTGGACAGAAGATTAAAAAGCAGCACAAACCTTAGTTTGGGAAGAGGAATTGGTATATCAATATATATTTGTGATCCTTTATCCAGGAGAGAAGTAAACTTAGAAATAATGGAAGGTAAAATAATGGAAATAGAAGAAAGTAAAGATGATAATTAATTTTAACCAGATTGTGAGCTCTATGAAAATATGCAGAATAGATTTACATATACAACTTTGTCAATAACTGCTGACAGATATCGGTATTTTAAACGCAAACAATATATTGGACAGGAAAAAGGTTGAAAGAGAGAGACAACATCTGGGCAAAGTTAATTATTCAGAGAATGACATATGAAAATATAAAACTGGAATGAATTGGATTTGATGTCAGAAAGATAGGATTAAAACAAGAGAAGGGAATGAGGTCGAAGAACATTCAGTTTTGATAAAGAACTGTGCGATACTTACATCACTAATGCTACTCCAGAAAATGGAAGGGCTCGATAGATCACAGATGAAATTTTAACTTTTGTAATTGATTCAAATAGCAAAGGCTCCATTAAAACTGTTCTTTGTGATGGTACCCCAGTTAACACTGGAATGGTAGGTGGAGCACTCACTTTAATAGAAATATATCTGGAGAGACAATTGCAATGGTTAGTTTACCTCTTACATGCTAGCGAACTTCCATTTCTTCATGTATTAAGTCAATTGATATATATATATATATATATATATATATATATATATATATATATATATATATATATATATATATATATATATATATATATATATATATATATATATATATATATATATATATATATATATATATATATATATATATATATATATATATATATATATATTATATATATATATATATATATATATATATATATATATATATATATATATATATATATATATTATATATATATATATATATAAATTAATGTGAAGTTACTTTTCGTTTCCATTTTGATATTTATAGGAAAATATATTTTAAATTTTATTTTTATATCAACTTTTCGTAGAAATGGCGACAAATATCAAAATAACGAAGGGCAATTATTAAAATATTAAAATAATAAAGAAAGTAACTAAAATTAAGTCAAATAATATCGGAGGTGTAACTAAAAATTTCGCAAGATTCCCTTTCAATATAAATCAATTACTGCCGTGGCTTCTATCTCGCATTTTAAAATTTTAAAATGGCTGGGAAAAAGAAGGTTAATAAAGAGAAGAAGTCGCTTTGTTCACGAGAAATTTCTTCAGAGAACTTTCAAACTTTTTAATTTGATTGCCGAAATCCTGGTGTTATCGAAGTCAGAATCGATATTGAGAAAGAGAGGGGAAAGATTCTAAATTAAGAAAAATAACGTTTAGACAATTTAGAGAAACTCGTCAATCACTTTAAGTTTATGCAAGATAAACAAACCGAAATTATCACCAGTTAACTGAAACATGTTGACGATTCATTGTGTAGATCTTCTAATGATATTAAGGACTATTAAAATACTTCTTGTATCAAAGTGGAATAAATTAATAGAAACAAGCATATTATAATTCAAAATCGTCATGAAGCGAAGGGTGTTAAAGATCAGCTAGTAAGGTAAGCCCGTAAGAACGCCGCCCTAATTGCTTTTCGAAGGCAGCTCAGAATAGATTAGGCTAAACAGCTGGAAGAAGGTTAAGCTACCTTGGATCAATTTGCAAGGAGGGACAGGAAGATATCTAAGGAAGTTGAGTGTCTTGAGTAGCAGATGAAAATGGCACATGAAGAAATAAGTAAGCAGTAAGCTTATATAGATAAACAAAGAGAAGAACTGAGATAAGTAAACGAATCTAATTCAAATACGTCAAATTCTATATCGAAAGTCGAATAAGAGATGAAAGATGGTAAAGAAGTTTTCCATGAAACAAAGAAATAAGTTTAGGATATTCAAAAATGTGTCGACGATTGGGAAAAGCGGAAAGAAGAATTCTGGTCACAAATGGCCTGTTTGGAGAACAAAATTGAAGAGGTTTCCAGTGACATACTTGATTTTGAAGATAAATTAGAGACTGCAAAGCAAGCTAAATGCAAATTGCAAGACCAACTCGAAATAGCGAATAAGATGGTCGACGCCAAGGTTAAGGAAGAAAAGTAACTGTTGGAGATGCTTGAAGAAGAAACCTGTAAAGTAGCTAAGTACAAAGAACAAGAAAAGTCTCTCGGCAACATAAAAAGACGTTTGGATGCTCAAATTGTAACCAAGAATAGAAGACTGAGGGAGCTGAAGAACACTTTAGAAGCGTGTTGACATTCAATCTTCCCGATGTTAATTCTTTCTGCGAATAAAGTCGGAACAAATTATTTGATTTAAAAGAAATTATATTTTCTCTTATTTTTATATCCTTTTTATACAAAAATTTCTGAAAGGAAAATAAATGGTATTATTTCAATCTGAGTTGATTACAATTTATTCAAAGTTGAAATTTTAAATTAATTTTAAAAATTTTAAAATATTATATATATATATATATATATATATATATATATATATATATATATATATATATATATATATATATATATATATATATATATATATATATATATATATATATATATATATATATATATATATATATATATGTAGGTTATATTGAGCACGAGAGGCTGGGACACAAGGAGATGGTGTACGAGGGCTGGTTCCCAAGGGCTGGGGAACGAGGGGCTGAAATTAAATATTAAAGAGTGATTGCATAATTTAAAATTATATTTAATAGATACATAGATAAAAAAAATTTATCCGTAATACACGCAAATTAATAAACATGGAACTAAAAACTTTGCTATAATGGGTCTACTGAAGGTAATTTTCTTTCTTCGAGTTCCAGTGTTTGAAAGAATTTTGTTTTATGACTGATACAACAATAATATTATGTTACATTACTAACATAATTTATCAGCCAAGAGAAACAATTACTGTAAAATAGATAACTCTAATAATAATAATAATAATAATAATAATAATAATAATAATAATAATAATAATAATAATAATAATAATAATAATAATAATAATAATAATAATAATAATAATAATAATAATAATAATAATAATAATAATAATAATAATAATAATAATAATAATAATAATAATAATAATAATAATAATAATAATAATAATAATAATTTCATTCATAAAGCTTTATTCAGGAAGTGGTACATTTACAGGTTTAAAGTTTAAAAGTAGGTCCTATTCTACTAAATTCAATAATAATCTTAATAATAACATCGTGACTGTCCAGTTCTCTGAAAAGGGGCTGCTAGGGGAAAACACTGCGGTTCCCTTTGAGCCCCAATGTTTAATACATACTAATATGTATACATATACACATACATATAATATATATATATATATATATATATATATATATATATATATATATATATATATATAATATATATATATATATATATATATATATATATATATATATATATATATATATATATATATATATATATATACAAACATATATATACATACATTATATATACATACATTATATATACATACATTATATATACATACATTATATATACATAATAATATTTTATTTACTAATTACAGGATAGGATAGGTTACTTCTAGAGTAACAAAAGAAATATTGATCATGCAAGTAACATTGACATTGACGTTACTTATGATGTTTACATTGATAATATTGGTAATAATAGTAGCAATAATGATATATACTTTAAAGATAATAATAGTAGTAAGAATAATAATATAAATAAGAATAATATAAAAATAAGAGTGATAATAAAAAAAATAATAATAATAATAATAATAATAATAATAATAATAATAATAATAATAATAATAATAATAATAAAAATAATAATAATAATAATAACAATAATAACAATAATAATAATAACAATAATAATAACAATAATAGAAATAATAATAACAAAAATGATAATAACTAATAATAATAATAATAATAATAATAATAATAATAATAATAATAATAATAATAATAAAAATAATAGTAATAGTAATGATAATTGTAATCTATAATTTAAAATAGATTTTTCAATAATAGAAGAATGGCAGAAATAATGATGGATAATAATAATAATAATAGTGATAATAAAATAATAATAACAATAATAATAATAATAATAATAATAATAATAATAATAATAATAATAATAATAATAATAATAATAATAATAATAATAATAATAATAATAATAATAATAATAATAATAATAATAATAACAATTATAATAATCGTGTTAATAATTGCAATGATGGAAATGATATTTCGGTTGCTGTAGAGTATCTGATTTTAATAATAGTAATAATAATAATAATAATAATAATAATAATAATAATAATAATAATAATAATAATAATAATAATAATAATAATAATAATAATGAGGATAATAGTCCAACTAATAAAGATACTAATGATTAACATTATAAAAAAAATAGTAATACCAATAATAGTAATAATAATAATCACCAGTAGTAATAAAGATAATACTAATAGTACTAGTTATAATAACTATTTTAATAGTAGTTGATATAATAATAGTAATAAAAATAATAATAATAATAATAATATTAATAATAATAATAAAAAATATAATAACAATAATAATAATAATCATTATCTAATCATAATCATCTTCCCCCGGGAAGGACTTTCGTCCTGTCAGTGGGATCTTTCGAGGAAGATCCTTGGGTTTCAAGGGCCCACTGCGGATACCGCTGGCTGGGCCAGGCCTATCGCGGATGCCGGAGATTATTCCCATCAGTGGCAAGAGCATTCCAATGATGTACTCCTTTATCGACTGAGTCATTCGGAGCAAAGCGCAAGGAGAAACAGCTCACATTTCCCGCTCCGTCCAGGCCTCGAACCCTGGACCTCTCGCTTGCTATCACGAGTGCTCGATCGACTGAGCTACGGAGCCGCATAATTAATAATAATAATAATAATAATAATAATAATAATAATAATAATAATAATAATAATAATAATAATAATAATAATAATAATAATAATAATAATAATAATAATAATAATAATAATAATAATTTAAGATGCTAAAAAATACGTTTATTTAAATTAAAAGAAAATATTAGAACGTTGTGTGGTTAAAATTCTAAATGTTTTTTAATTAAGATTTTTTGAACTAAAAAAGACTGCAGTGGTGACGAGTTTGTCAAATGAGTGGACGTTACTCGTCGAGGGATAATCTATACAAAATTATGTAATATATATATATATATTTATATATATATATATATATATATATATATATATATATATATATATATATATATATATATATATATATATATATATATATATATATATATATATATATATATATATATATATATATATATATATATATATATATATATATATATATATATATATATATATATATATATATATATATATATATATATATATATATATATATATATATATATATATATATATATATATATATATATATATATATATATATATATATATATATATATATACTACCAGTTATAATAAATCGTCGTCTTAGCTTTAAATTTCTGAAATTCACTTCAAGATGGTATAATACAAAATCTATCCTTGATAACATCAAAGAATATTTTTCTTAGTAGAAAATACAGTTTACTCTTTGTGTTCCTTATTCTCTCTCTAAGCCCAAAAAAATAATTTCTCTGCTACATTTTTAAAAATATTTTTAGTTACATATTTTACTTTCTGTTAAAGGTGAACTCTTCAAACTTAACTCTAGTCGAAGTTCCTCTTTAGACGATTCCGGACCTATTCCTCTTTTTCCCAACTCTCAGTCTTATCCACACTTAATAATATAACATGAAAACGTGATTTATTTCCTCTCTGGCATTAATACTGAGAAGTAGTACGTTCCTGACGATATCCACTCTGTGGTTCTTAAACCCGCTGCTTCGATCTTGCATTTAGCCTTGGTAAGGTTTTTGCAATCGTCTTTTCTACTTTTCAATTTTGCAAGAAGTGTGAGTTATTCATCATGGGCCGAAGACAGGTGATCCCTATATTAACTCTCTAACAGTGTAATTATTGTACTTTCGCCGTTTCCAAAGAAATTGAATATAATACTTAACAGGAACTTCTAATTCTTTTTAAATTTATGAAAATATATATATATATATATATATATATATATAATATATATATATATATATATATATATATATATATATATATATATATATATATATATATATATATATTATATATATATATATATATATATATATATATATGAATCCATAGGAGGGTGCTTGGAACCCCTACTGGAGGTACTATGACATTCTGCTGGGTACTCCTGGGTTGCAGGAGCAACCAACCAAAATCAAGCAACGCCAATATGGGGCATGAATAACTATTGAGACGAAAATTAGCAATCGAAATCATTGACAACAGCGTCTCCGTTAGACAATGCACAGAAAACTCTTACCGCGGCAGCGTAGCTCGGTGGTAGAGCCTACTGTACATTGTTAGTAGTTTGGTAACCATATTGTCGATCATGGGAACGGCCAGATAAGCCTAACGGAATTTTGTTTTGCAATTGCAAGTCATTCAGCTCAAATCAACCTCATGCTCTTTCTTGATACCATTTTGGGGGTTCATTCTATCGAAATTGGGTCCAAGTAGGGGGAAGGAGCCCCTGGGGCCCCTGAACCCTCCAAAATTAGCATCAGGAACTTACCTAAACCTGCAGGATTGCTACGCTCACCTCACTCTTTTTCCTGACCCTTTATTTGAGGTTCACTCCGACTCGAATCTGAGGAAGGGGTCCGTGGGGGATTCGTGAATCGGTAAGAAAAGCGTCAGAAAGGTCCCCGAGTAATGCAACATGGCTGGCAATTGCAGAAAAGACCATTAGACTTATCTGGCTGTCCCATGATCGACAATATAGTTACCCAAATTCTATTGTCTAACGGCGACGCAGCTGACAATGGTTTCGAATCCTGGTATGCGGAAAATCTTTCTTTGTATCACATGATAGAATGATTTACATGAAGAATCTTTGCTTGAACACTGAGGGATTTCTTTTATTTTGCTTGACTCTTCGTCCTTTGTTTTTTAAGGCTTTTTATGACATATTTTTTTATGACATATATATATTCTTCTTTCTGGTGGAGTCCGGAACATCTTTTCTTATTTCTATTTTTCCACCTTTTGACTTGCACAATTTTAAGTTCTTTGTCTTGGTAAAATGTTTTTCCATCTACCATTCGCACCAAACTTTTTTCATTTGTTTTAAGAGTTCGTCATTCATCTGGTGCTGAGAAAGAGAAATCCATCTCTATCTTATTCTAAAAAACGCTCTGTTACTTCTGATATTTTTAAAAAAAAAAAATTAATATATCGTAAAGCAACTAAATTTTTATAATTTTCTTATTCTTATTGAAGATTGATAGTATAATTTACACAAGAAACATCCTTCTGGTGATTACCCTTCCCTTTTCTCAAACTCTTATCCCTCTGCTTTCCTGCATTTCGGTAAATATTTTGTTGTGGCCCTACAAATATTAAAAGTTTTTGATTTTGATTTTGAAAGATCTGAAAGGAAATTTTTGAGAAAGTTACAGAGAGAAGAATAAATGCCAAAGGGGAGAAGCTTAAAAATTAAATCTTTGGCTCACAAAGATTTAATTTTTAAGCTTCTCCCCTTTTACATTTATTCTTCTCTCTGTAACTTTCTGAAAAATTTCCTTTCAGATCTTTCAAAATCAAATGTTTTACACCTTCATTGTTCATCATTTATATCAATAGTAGCTATCATCAAAGATTTGGTCTATCCCATTTTCATTCTATTTATTCTCTAATGACTTTTCCCTTTAACTTTATCAAATATCTAGTCTAACCCTAATGATCAGCATCGTCATTCCTTTAACATTTTCTCCTTTGTATCTAAACACAGAATATTGTCCCTTAAATAAATAGATTCCAAAAGTGCATCATCAACATTTTTTATTTAACCTTAACATATATTCACTCTATATATATATATATATATATATATATATATATATATATATATATATATATATATATATATATATATATATATATATATATATATATATATATATATATATATTATATATATTATTTATATAAAATACATTGTACTCTCCGTTAAATAATTCATTAAACAATTTTCCAACATTAATATTTCTTCTTGTATCATCAAATGTATTTCCAAATCTCCACAAGATATTTTGCCACTTCCATTCTAAGTTTACTTGTTTTTATGCGCATTGGGATTGAAGATTACGAATATTAATAATGAAATAATTATTATTATATTATCGTTAGTTTTAGGATGATGTACAGAAAATTTTTAGGTGTTTTCTGACGGAGAAAGGCCAAAGGTCTATTTGACACGAGCAGAAAAATAGTGACAACAGATCTTTATCCAGTTCAATCAAAAGGCGACATACACCAGAAAGTGTGTAAACCAAAAAGGAGATTGGAAAATAGAGAAGGGAAGTTGTGTTTTAAATCTGACATTTTGCTTCCCAGTTTTAATAAACTATTTTTACTCTTATTTTTAAATATAAAATCTGTGCATTACCCCAGATACAACTAATTCCTTCCTTCCTCCTTGAGTTAGACTGATGTTATTACATCTCTTCTAAGAACTCCACCGCACCAGAATATCGAAAGTAGAATTATAAATGTAATGATATCGAGTTGAGAATTTTGAGGTTTACCAAGTTTCTTTAACATTACTTTGAAAATTGTCATTACCGTAAGGGATATTATACATTAAAAACATTTCATTGAATATCTAATTAAAATATGCAAATAGGTCTTAAACCTTGAAAAAATAATTTGCACGAATTTGAAATAGGCAGTTTTAAAATACAGTTTAAATAATTTACACTGAATATTGAAGTGTTAAAAAAAAAAAAAAAAGAGACTAGACTTAAGTACTATAATTTTTTGCTTAACTATATTAACCCTGATCACAAAATTTTGGTGTAATGGTATTTTACAATAATATAAGCTTCTAACAATGAAAACTGCTCGATCTCATGCCATATAATCACAAAACAAACTGAGCCCCAACAAAAGTTACAAAGCAAATGCCCGATACAAGGGCAGACAAAAATTTTATTTTTCTTAATTTGGATTTTTTCCTATTATTTCTGATGATCTGGCAAAGTCTTTCAATTTCGGCTTCTGTTTCTTAGTCATATTAGGAAATTTCGTCCATTAATGTCCCCTAAACAATGGCAATTTCGTTAAGCTCCTCCTACTTTTCGTGAAGTTAAAAAATATCATTTTGGAATACGTTTTGCTATGCTGCGAAATTTTTCAGGTTTTCGATGGCTCTTCTTATTGAAGAAAAATTTTGCATTACTTAAGTTTACAAAGATTATTATTAATTTTGAAGCTGTTGTTACTGTTCTATGTCTTCATCTTCTTCTGGTGGCATATTTACTAACTTTTTAATATGGAGTATACGGTGAAAACACAACCTCCCTATTCATTTGTTACCAATCAACTAACTCTGATTTTTTAAAAAATATACATAATTATACAAAATTCTATTTATATTTTCTCAACAGTGTTTAATATTTGTTCAAATTGTGTTGTGGGGTCACTTAATTAAATTATTATTATTATTATTATTATTATTATTATTATTATTATTATTATTATTATTATTATTATTATTATTATTATTATTATAGTAGTAGTAGTAGTAGTAGTAGTAGTAGTAGTAGTAGTAGTAGTATTAATTATTCCAGCACTTAGAGAAACCGCAATAGTTGCTCAATCTTGCTGATATATATATATATATATATATATATATATATATATATATATATATATATATATATATATATATATATATATATATATATATATATATATATATATATTATATATATACCTGTTAACATAAAAATGAAAGTACAGTATATATATATATTACTTTAGCATTTATGGGCTCTATTAAAATAATAATACTAATAATAACAATAATAATAATAATAATAATAATAATAATAATAATAATAATAATAATAATAATAATAATAATAATAATAATAATAATAATAATAATAATAATAATAATAATAATAAGTACTACTGCTACAGCTACAATTAAAGTTATATATAATAGAAATTATAATAATAATAATAATAATAATAATAATAATAATAATAATAATAATAATAATAATAATAATAATAATAATAATAATAATAATAATAATAATAATAATAATAATAATAATAATAATAATAATAATAATAATAATAATAATAATAATAATAATAATAATAATAGCAATTAAGAAATAAGGATTAAATATTTAGCATAATAAAAACAATTCTAATTAAAATAATTAAAAAATAATTAAAATAAAATGGAAGTATATATATTTTTTTAGTACTGATGGGCTCTATTAAAATAATAATAATGATAGCAGTAATAATAATAATAATAATAATAATAATAATAATAATAATGATAATAATGATAATAATAATAATAAATAATAATAATAATAATAATAAAAATAATAATAATAATAATAATGATAATAATAATAATAATAATAATAATAAATAATAATAATAAATAATAAATAATAATAATAATAATAATAATAATAATAATAATAATAATAAATAAAATAAATAGGGATTAAATATTTAGCATATAATAAAAACAATTATAATAATAATAATAATAATAATAATAATAATATAATAATGATAATAATAATAATATAATGATAATAATAATATAATAATAATAATAAAAATAAAAATAATAATAATAATAATAATAATAATAATAATAATAATAATAATAATAATAATAATAATAATAATAATAATAATAATAATAATAATAATAATAATAATAATAATAATAATAATAATAATAATAATAATAATAATAATAAATAAATAAATAGGGATTAAATATTTAGCATATAATAAAAACAATTATAATAATTAGAGAAGAGAGAAAGAATGTAAGTTCCCATGGGAAATTTTGCTTACCCTTGAATAGTGTTGAAATACTGAAAACAAAAAGAGATATTTTGTCATCTGATTTAAAACTGTAGGGAAAAAAATCTCTCTTATCTTTATTATTAAAATTATGGTTACAAATGAGAGTGCTTCAAGTACAACATTTTGAACTATCTCTTATGTGTTTGCAAGTGCTGTGGTTGAAACTAACATGGCTGTGAAGGGCAATTTATTGTTTATTCTAATCATTTGCTTAGTTAATTACGTTGTTTCCATTGAAGCTGTAAATGTTGTGGAAGAGACTGTGACCTATGTGGGAGCCGTGATAGAATATGAACCTTATAATATTTGGGATGATGAAGGAAAAGGTTACGGAGTTTTACAAAAGAATATAGAGGCAGTAAGTTCAGCTGCAAGAATAGCCAAACTCCAGGTATGGATTTATTAAGATTTTAAAGTTATATTAGAATTACTTTTATATTTCCTGTCGTGTGTTGGATGGTATTTGCACGACAGCAAAATCTAAAATTTAAATTCGAATTCATTTTAAAATAATATAATCCTTTTAAATGTTATTTAAGTATTACATAAGGTAAGAAGTATTTAGACACCCACACGCACATCTACACACCCACCCACTAACATACATACACACACACACACACACACACACACACACATATATATATATATATATATATATATATATATATATATATATATATATATATATATATATATATATATATATATATATATATATATGATGATGATGAAAAGAGAGTGAAATAAGTTTTATTTAATTTAGTACTAAAGTAGTGTTAATATATTTGGAAGGAAGCTGATATTTTGGTGGCTCCAGAATACGGCCTAACTAGTCTTTGGACGTCCTCAGAGAACTTTACGAAGTTTTTTACGTATACAACT
>SEYY01023237.1:80000-102500 GCA_009176605.1 Armadillidium nasatum
AATAATAATAATAATAATAATAATAATAATAATAATAATAATAATAATAATAATAATAATAATAATAATAATAATAATAATAATAATAATAATAATAATAATATAATAATAATAATAATAATAATAATAATAATAATAATAATAATAATAATAATAATAATAATAATAATAATAATAATAATAATATATAATAATAATAATAATAATAATAATAATAATAATAATAATAATAATAATAATAATAATAATAATAATAATTCAGAACCTTTGTTTTATTTTCCTTTCCTCACCCCTAAAATAAAAAGTGTTTCTGATGATGATGGAACAAATGTTAAATCATTTAAGTTCGTGGTCGTAATGACTATTTAATCTATGCCTTTGTGAGAAATGCGAATTAATTTTTTTTTAGATAACGAAAGATGAAGTAAAATTTTACATGGAGTAGAATTATTTCCATTTTCCATCTAAATCTTCCACCTGTGCCCTTGGAATTGAGTTTCTTTTTTTTTTCTTTTTTTTTTTTTTTCTTTTTTTTTTTTTTAAGCAATGGATTCAGTTATAATTTTTTTTAAAAAAGTACTACCCAAACATTTTATTTTTTTTTTTTTTTTTTTACATATTACCCCCCCACTCACGGGCAAGGTACGTTCAAAGGAGAACGACGCATAAATAAAAATATAGAAGAAAACCTCCAATCCCAAATCTACTGAAGTCCCTTAAGTAAGTGCAGACGAAGTCTTTGAAGATGAAGTGAGGAGGTTAACTACAAACGAAAAAAAAAAAAACAGAAAAAGGCAGGGGATTTCACGGTATAGAGGTGAGTACAAATAAGGAGGCACCACATCGAGAAAGCTCAGAATTTGCAATACTCATACAATGTTCAAGTGCAAGTAAAGTACCCTTTGCGCTGTGAAAGTAATGATAGTGGAGTGCGGGAGGTCAACCCCCTCGAGCACCTTAATTTGAGTTACTTATTGAAAAGATATAGAGCACGGATATCATTACGTAATGAAAGATGATCAAGAAAATTCGAAAGTAGGGGACAGTCTTTCTGCCTTAATCTCAACCCTATCCAAGAGAGGGGTGGAACCGAAGCCCCCCAAAATTTGAGAGCAGTAATCCATACAAGGATGAAACGCTTATATAATGCGAGTAACCGTTCAGAAGAGCAGAAGTATAAGCTTCTTTGAGGCCACTTTAGAACAGTTGTGAAATGAGGTTTCCAAGACAGTTTCTTGTTTATATTCAGACCAAAAAATATTTATGTTGTTTCTATCTCTTTCGACAGAGGCGTAGAAGGAGATAAGAAAATTAGGAGGTGTTTTAAAGAAGGAGTGGTGGCTCTTGATAATGTTATGGCAGCGATAAATGCCATAATCTATCAAATCCCTTGGATTTGTCAAGCAGACTCCCCACAATTCCTAAGGGCAGAAGACCATAGATCAGGATTCAGGAGGATAGGAAAATAATTCACCAATAGACCTTGAACGTAGAAAAACATAATGATGATCTTAAAGATAGGAATGCCATTACGAATGATCCATGAAATGAAAATTTAGAATAGTATCAAAGACTTTAGATATAATACAAGCGAGATAAAATATTAGTATTAAGGCATACAGGTGCCAGCTCAGAAGGAACAGGTGCCAGCTCGGAAGCACATTCCATCAAAACACGGGAAGGAATGCCATTTGCTTTTCCAAAGTTCATAGATTTTATTATCCCATTCATGTGATCACAGGAAATCACAGGAAAGGATATGGAAAGCGTACGTAAGAGAAGAAGGAATAATGGAAAGGAATGTCAGAATCTTCCTGAATAGAATTAGATGAAAAAGGGAACACAAAGAGATTAACTTTCCAGAAGTGTTAGCTACAGATTAATCATTCAAGAGTGAATATGAAGTGAAAAAGATTTGCAGTTGTAGAAATATTTTTGGTAAGAGGTCAGAAATCTTTATCAGTAAGAAAATCATTGAGGTCAGATTATTTCCTTTCAATGAAAGTTCGCTTTCCCGTCGAATAAAATCTCTGCAACAATTCCGAATATAGTAGAATGAAAATTCGTAAGATTGATAGAAACACGAGAGTTTTTCAGAACCCGATAAGTATTGTTTTTTTCTTAAATGGCACAAGAGCGGATGACATCGAATCATGGGTTTTTGGGGATGGAAAAATTTAATTGGAAAGGGAATGAAGATGCTCATCCCATCAGCGATCACTTCTCTCACTTTTTTAACAGACTCTGAATCATCGCCAGCATCAAAGCAGGATTCATTCGAAGAATAATTAGCTTAGAAACAGCTAACTGCTAACAACTAACTGCAAGTCAGGTTTCACAGAAACTATCGCATTCTGTTTTAAAATTTTCTTTAAGCTTTAGCTTATATATATATATATATATATATATATATATATATATATATATATATATATATATATATATATATATATATATATATATATATATATATATATATATATATATATATATATATATATATATATATATATATATATATATATATATATATATATATATATATATATATATATATATATATATATATATATATATATATATATATATATATATATATATATATATATATATATATATATATATATATATATATATATATATATATATATATATATATATATATATATATATATATATATATATATATATATATATATATATATATATATAATATATATTATATATATATATATATATATATATATATATATATATATATATATATATATATATATATATATATATATATATATATATATACTATATATATATAATATATATATATATATATATATATATATATATATATATATATATATATATATATATATATATATATATATATATATATATATATATATATATATGTATATATATATATATATATATATATATATGCTATGTATGTATGTATGTGTGTGTGTGTGCGTGCGTGTTTGCTGACTATTGTATATGTGAGTATGTGAGAGAAGAGAGACAAGACTAATATTACGAGGCTTTGTTATTTTTGGGAACAATATGCATGTAATGCCAATTTTAAAACAAAAATCTGATAATTTTTGTTAAGATCTACTGCATTTCATTTCCCACTGTAAAATATAAATAGTTAATCAATTTTTCTGCTTTGCTTGCACTATTGTTCTTTCTTGCAACTTTACAGCGAAATGCATTTGTTCTGTCTACTTATCTCATAACTCTACAGACTATAAAAATTCTTCGACTTTCTTAACTCTAAATTAGTACTCATTCTTTCTTCTCCTTTCTCTGAAATTATCATTAACGGTGATTTCAACATTTATCACCCCCAATGTGTTTCATTTAGTTCTCATGATCCAGCTGGTGAACTAGTCTACGACTTTTATATCCAGAACAAACTTGAGCAGTTGATGCATCTCCCTACCCGTATCCCTGATCGCCTTGGTGATGAACCCAACATACCTGATCTTTCCTAACTTCTTATCCTTCCCCTTACACTATTTATCTTTTTCCTCCTCTGGATTCATCCGATTACTTTCTAATCTCTATATCTTGTTCCGTCTCTTCAAGGCTTCTACAAGAACTTTCGGTGACGAGACGTTTCTGGCATTTCGGTTCTACTAACTGGTCTGACTTGCGGTTGTACTTTTCTGATTTCCCGTGGGGTCTCTTGGAGTGTGCAGAGCGCATAACCGAGATGATTCACTCGGACACGGAGGCTACATTCCATATTCTTTACCTTTGACTAAACCTAACAAACCTTGGTTTAACTCTGTTTGTTCTCGACCTATCCGCCGCAGGGATGTTGCCTTCAGGGAACACCGTCGTTTTCAAAATCCACAAACTCATGCAACTTATATTTCACTCTATAATCATGCAAAATCTATTGCCCGTAACACCAAAAACTGGTTTCTTCTGTCGCAAATGCAATAATCTTTCTGGTTCTTCTTAATGAGACCCTTTCTGGCATTTTGCTCCAAGATTGTTGTTGGTATAATCGAGATCATTATTTTCACTTCTCATCGGAAAAAAATAATCAGTAATTTGTTTCTCTTTTCTCCCTTACATTGCTTCTCTTATCTTATTTGAAATCTTGTCACCTGCAATGAAATCTTTTATCTTAAGCGAAAACAAACCATAACATTTTGAAGGGCGTTTTTGTTGCACAGTGAAAAGAAATTATACACCAAAGTTTGTTGTAGACTTTTTTTTTTTGTTACAACAACAATGAAAGGGTTTTTATTTCTTAGCTTATTTCTTCTAATAAGTTATAGCTTTACTGGTAATACCGAAGAGATTTACCAAGAAACTTTGACCTATGTTGGGGCTGTGTTGGAATATGAACCTTATAGGGTTTGGACTGATGAGGAACAAGGATATGGTGTTGTAAGAACGAATGCGGAAGCAGTGAGTTCAGCTGCAAAAATGGCAAAACTTCAGGTAAGGATATATCTTATTACAAGGTATTTACTTACAATCACCTCGTGTATTTCCCAAAATTTAATTACTTTTAACCTAATTTTGTGGTCACTAATGTAAGAGTCTGTTTATAGCAAGAATTATTTAATAGGTTTTGATTTTGCAGCGATTATTTGAATCTTTACTTAAATAAAGTATCTAAAATATTAATATTATCTGGTTTTTTACTTAAAAATTTGATAATTTTGTTGGGAAAAAGTTTCTTCAAGTTCATTGTTTATTACGAGGAAAATTTCATACATTTTGTTAAAATAAAATTAGGTTTTCCTTTATAGTGATTAACTGTTCATTATACTCGAAAGCAAGCAGAAATACTGGTAGCTCCGGAAGCTGGAATTGCTGGCCATATTGATCATACAGAAAATTTGACGAGGCTGCTTACCTATACAACCTATGTACCAAACCCTTGGGATTCTGTAGTGGCATGCAACTCTTCCGAAAGTCACCCAAATATAGCGGTAAATACAGAATATATTTTAAATGTAGTTATTTGTTTTTGAGAATTCTGTTCATTTACGGAAAATCTGAAAATCAGATGCCTATTTATTTATATATAAACTCCTTCTTTTTTATTCTTCTCCAAATATTAAGAGCCAACCTTTAACTTAATTGGCTGCCCAATTTACTTTTTTTTCTCTATTTTAAAATTATTGCTTATGTTGGAGGAGGACTCCATTGCATAGAGTATTAAAATCTTTTATATTTTCTAAAGGGACTGCAAATTCTCAGCTGCACGGCAAAGCAAGAGTCCATTTACATAGTTGTCAATATGGCAGAAGCAGAACCTTGCACAGCAGAAACAATATCTTCTGCCCCTTGGTCACAGTATAACTCATATGAACCCGATGATAATTGCCCTGAAGGAGGATTTTACATTCGCAACACAGAAGTCGTTATAGACAGAAATGGAGCAGTTATTGCAAGGTATTACGAATTGTTTTAATAACTTATTGAGTTGATGTAGCCTTAAAGGATTAAAATTCTTCATTCGCTTTTGAATGTTTAATATTTATAAATAGAAAATGGCTTTTGTCATCGGAAAAAATACTGATGCTAAATTTACTTAGCATCAGTATTTATTTGACACTTTAATGAGTTGTCTGGATCTGTATTTATATATATATATATATATATATATATATATATATATATATATATATATATATATATATATATATATATATATATATATATATATATATATATATATATATATATATATATATATATATATATATATATATATATATATATATATATATATATATATATATATATATATATATATATATATATATATATATATATATATATATATATATATATATATATATATATATATATATATATATATATATATATATATATATATATATATATATATATATATATATATATATATATATATATATATATATATATATATATAATATATATATATATATATATATATATATATATATATATATATATATATATATATATATATATATATATATATATATATATATATATATATATATATATATATATATATATATATATATATATATATATATATATATATATATATATATATATATATATATATATATATATATATATATATATATATATATATATATATATATATATATATATATATATATATATATATATATATATATATATATATATATATATATATATATATATATATATATATATATATATATATATATATATATATATATATATATATATATATATATATATATATATATATATATATATATATATATATATATATATATATATATATATATATATATATATATATATATATATATATATATATATATATATATATATATATATATATATATATATATATATATATATATATATATATATATATATATATATATATATATATATATATATATATATATATATATATATATATATATATATATATATATATATATATATATATATATATATATATATATATATATATATATATATATATATATATATATATATATATATATATATATATATATATATATATATATATATATATTATATATAGTATATATAGATATTTATTTTTATTATATATTTTTTATTTCTTTATTTATTCATAAAAATAGCACACGTTCATATGTTTGCTAAATATATATATATATATATATATATATATATATATATATATATATATATATATATATATATATATATATATATATATATATATATATATATATATATATATATATATATATATATATATATATATATATATATATTATATTAGATACAGGAAAATACATCTATTTGACGAAGATTTCTTTACTCCTGGTCCAATAAATGACACAACGGCTCTCTTTACTACAGATTTTGGAGTTTCGTTTACGCTGCAGGTGACATTATTATTATTATTATTATTATTATTATTATTATTATTATTATTATTATTATTATTATTATTATTATTATTATTATTATTATTATTATTATTATTATTTTTATTATTATTATTATTATTATTATTATTATTATTATTATTATTATTATTATATCATTATTATTATTATTTTAAATATTTTGACTAGTAATAGTGGTAGTAGTAGTAGTAGTATCTGAACACTTTGATGAATGACAGACATTCATTAAAATATGTGAAGTTTTGTACGGTTTTGAATGATGCGAATTCCTTTCAGATGTTTTCATTGTCTTTTTTTATGTGTGGCGTCGTTGTCGAACTTTGTACAGCTACACTGTTGTTTTTTATGTCTCTACAAGTTAAGCATTCTTATTTTATCCATTTGTTTCCAGTACGCTGCAAAAATTGTCCTAACGAATCGTTGGGACAAGTGCCAAAAATGTCACAATAAATTTTTTCATTTATTTTCTTATTAGAAAATAAATCGGTGAAGCGACTTTCTTATGCTTAACGTGTCTTTTTTCTATTGAAAATTTTACTGTGACGTTTCTGACACCTGTCCCAACGATTCGTTAGGACAATTTTTGCAGTGTATCTTCGACTTCATCAAAGTATATTTTGAAGATATCTTCTTCACTTTTCTTTTTTCATTATATAGATTTGTTTTGACATCGGTTTTGAAGATCCAGCTTACAACAACGTGAGATATGGAGGAATAAAAGATGTGATAACAAGCACTTCATGGGTTGATTACATGCCTTTTAACACAGGTAAAGAAAATAAAATATAATTTATCTAATTTGTTAAAAAAAATTCATAAACTACATTCAATATTGAATTTTTACAGTTTATTCCTGATTCATTTTTAATGTTTATTGTATATTTGGGAAAATAAACTGATAACTATTGATTCAAAATGCTTAAAATTATTTATTTCCTGCATGTCTGCTTATATAAAATACAAGCTTTGAACTTTAAAAAACAGAGTTTGTTTGGATAACATGTTGTATTTCTTTTGATTTTCAGCTGATTTTACTCAAAGTGCTTGGAGCAGAGGTCTGAAGGTCAATCTTCTGATCTCAGGATATCACTGGCCAGAGAAAGCTAAAATGGGTTCCGGGATATATAGATATCTCTTTGATGAACCTCCAGTTTATGTCTATGACAAGGACTCAGGAAATGTTTTAATAGTAGCGGAGGTTAAAACGACGGTCGAAACTACTGAAAAACCTAAAACCCCAAAACCAAAAATGGAAAAGAAGATCCAGGATAAAATAATATTCTTAAATACTGAAGAAGAAGAGAGGATTCATGTTGTGCTTCACGAAAGTCTCGAAGACTACTCGAGTGTAGTTTTACAAAGCGGTGAAGAAGGGCAAGTGTTTACTGCAGATGTATGCAATGTGGATACCTTTTGTTGTAATTTAACTTATCAATATACTGGAAATTTGACTTATAGACTCATAGCTCTTAAGGGACAATTTTTAGTGGGCAGCAGGTATCACATAGGTGCTCAGAACTGCGCTGTTTTATGGTGTGATGGAGATGAAATAAATTCGTGTGGTGTGATTGATAGGAGTGGTGCCACTGATCAATTTGGACCCTTTACTCTATCATCTTCAACTTTCACAATAGATTCAATTTTCCCTTCTGGAGGTCATAGAAATTTAAGTTTAATAAGTAAGGATACTCTTCATTATGCTGTTAATGGTGACACCTATTCGGTGTCAAGTGACCAACCTATCAGCGATCTGTTTTATTTCTTTCTTATTTGGAAGGTGGTATGACAACGATGCAATCTCAGCACATGAATAAAAATATTTTTTTAATGGATTACTGACAATGTACTTCTTTTTTTCAGTATGATAAAAAATAAATATAGTCATTACCTTTGTATAAATTCATCCTAAGTTTTATCAGTTTCATTAAACCCAAATTAAAATTTTTTTCAGCTATTTCATATCATTTTGAAGCCACCAGCGTAAAATTAAAAAATTTAAAATTAATAAAACCGTTAAATAATATTTAACACTTGCTAATGTGACTTTGAATTAACTTATGATGTTAAACTATGATGAATCTTCTCTACTTTCAAACTTTTTATTTATGGTTAATTTCAAAAATATTAACGACTTGTCAATGATTCCATGTTGAATGTTTTAAACGTCCAAATCTGCTCAAAGATTCTCAATCTTCTTCCGACATTATAAGACCTTTTAATTTTTTATATTACGTCAATTAATCAATTTATTACGGTGATCCTGTGGTTCGGAACTCCTCGATTATAAACCGATTCCAAAATATTATTATTTTATTTTATGTCTTTTATGTTACAGATTAATATTCTTAAAATTTCAATCTCATATACAGATTTATTCTGAAAATTCTCCTGGAATATCATTTGGAATAAAATGGTGTGAACCGAATATGCCCTGAAGTTAATATTTTGAAATTTAGGAGAAAACAAACCATATTTTTGCAGTTATTTTATTATTACTAAAACAATATCAAAAAGAATGTTACTAAAGAGAAACCTGAATCAATTTTGTAATTTCATATATTTGCTCAATTTTTTTAAACATAATAATTAGGAAATTTTTATTCCATCCTACAAGGAAAAAGAAAGAAAAAGAAAGAGGAAAGTAGTCAAAGATGAGCCACTCTAAAATTTCATTTGTAATACAAGTTTTTAGAATTATATTCAAGGTTTATTTAATAAAAAGAATAAAAAATTGAACTGAGTACGTCAATTTAAAATGCATTTGTTATTTAAAAAAAATTTTTTTTTTTTTTTTTGTTCGATCGTGAACAAAAAAACGATTTTAAAAATTATATATATATATATATATATATATATATATATATATATATATATATATATATATATATATATATATATATATATATATATATATATATATATATATATATATATATATATATATATATAATGTTTTTCATGTGCGGATACCGATGCAGATGTTTATTTTAATGAGGATGCTCCGCGGATGCGGATGAGGATGCGGTTGTCATCATATATATATATATATATATATATATATATATATATATATATATATATATATATATATATATATATATATATATATATATATATATATATATATATATATATAATAGTTTTTGCATGTGCGGATACCGATGCAGATGTTTATTTTAATGAGGATGCTCCGCGGATGCGGATGAGGATGCGGTTGTCATCATATATATATATATATATATATATATATATATATATATATATATATATATATATATATATATATATATATATGTCTCCTCTGGTGAGCAAAGGCCAAAAGCCTACTAATTTTCGCGATAGTTAGTGAAAAATCGAAAACAGAGTCCAGTTAAAGGCCGACATGACCCGGCACAAAACGTTTGAAGGTGTGTAAGTCAAAGGAAGTCGGAAAAATTGATAAAGGAAGTGTGTTCCAAACTTTACATATATATATATATTATATATATATATATATATATATATATATATATATATATATATATATATATATATATATATATATATATATATATATATAATATATATATATTATATAATATATATATATATATATATATATATATATATATATATATATATATATATATATATATAATATATATATATATATATATATATATATATATATATATATATATATATATTATATATATATATATATATATATATATATATATATATATATATATATATATATATATATATATATATATATATATATATATATATATATATAATATATATAGAAAGTCTACATTTAGGATTTTTTTTTTTTTTTTTTTTTTTTTTTTTTTTTTTTTTTTTTTTTTTTTTTTTTTTTTTATTTTTTTTTTTTTATTTTAATGAGATATTATTATTTAATAATATTTTTCCTTCCGTTGTTTGTAATATTCCCAAGTGTTCTCAAAGACTTGTGCGACTTTAGAAATAAATAATGCTATAATAAAACATACTTATAGATTACAATTAATATTAAGAAAAACTTTTTTTTTTAAATATTTCTTCTATAAAATGAAAATTATCTGATTTAATTCTCATAGGAAAAAAAATAATAATTCTTAATCTTTATTTTTATTTAACCTTGAATTATATTATTGTTAAAGTACAAAAAATAATAATAAAATCTTTATCTATTTTGAATTCTCACCAACGTAAATGAAGAATTCAATCTTGTAAACAACTGAAAAAATTTCGAAGTGTGTCACAGTTGCCTTGTTACATAATTGTACATTCCACAAATTCTTGCAAGAGTCTTTTTTTTTCTCTCTCCTAAAGCAACAATGAAGAGCCTTTTATTACTAAGCTTATTATTTATAATTAATTGTAGCTTTACTATTAGTACTAAGGTTTATGAAGAAACCGTGACATATGTTGGGGCCGTAATGGAATACGAGCCCTACAAGGTTTGGACTGAAGAAGAAAAGGGATATGGGGTTATACGGAAAAATGTGGAAGCTGTGAGAGAGGCTGCAAGAATAGCTAAACTTCAGGTAAGATTTCAATACAGAATGAAATTCATAAAATTTGGTTAACATTAAAATGCCATGTGTGTTTTTCCTCAATATTACTGGCAAGCTCAGTTGTGAGCGTAAATTCACAAAAGGTATTAAATAAATTGATCTATTTACTGGTGTTTAAGTAATACTGAAGGTAACTATAGCAATTCCTTTGTTAATACCGAATATCTCTAGGTCATAAGGAATTAGTTATAATACTAAAGAATGTCTAATTTTAATTAATATATCCCATTAATTAGTTTTACAATTTTAATTTATACACAACAATCTTTATCAATAAAATAGAAAATTAAAAAATATCGGCTAAAGGAGAAACTATTTTAAATTTTATAAATTATAATTTCATAACTACAATAAGCAATTCAGTTTTTCTCTCATTTAAATTACATAATAAAAATGTATTTCATTCTTCAATCAAAAACTGAAATCCATTTTCCATTTTCTTTTCCTGAAAGCAAGCTGATATTTTGGTGGCACCGGAAGGAGGGTTGTCTGGCAGTATGGAAAATCCTGGTAACTTGACATGGCTTCTTACCTATTCAACTTATGTTCCAAATCCCTGGGATTCTGTAGTACCATGCAACATTTCTGAAAGTAACCCAAATATAGAGGTAAATCATAACGTTTTTAAACGGAAACTTCTGTTGATTTAAATGTTTATTTAATAGAAAAATTAAATCCGAAAAACTTTTTATTGCAAAATATATGAAAAAAAGAATAATATGAAAAAATCAATAGGTTTTACCATTGTTAAAAATAGGTTATCTTAATTTTCTATTGTTATAATTGGATAATATGATTTCTTACACGGAGATTACTTTTGAATCACTAAATTCGCACAAGCTTTCGTTCTTATGGCAAAAATCTTCATAGGTTATTGAAAGAACGACTTGCTAACTGCTACAAGTACTGGCATCAGTTTATTGTGGAGGTTATGAGATTTATATAATTTATATCATAATACATAATTAAGTTTTATGAACGGTATATTACATAAAAATAATTTCTAATAATCCATATATGTGCCTTAAATAAAATATATGGATTATAAGACGCTTCTATCATTATATATATATATATATATATATATATATATATATATATATATATATATATATATATATATATATATATATATATATATATATATATATATATATATATATATATATATATATATATATATATATATATATATATATATATATATATATATATATATATATATATATATATATATATATATATATATATATATATATATATATATATATATATATATATATATATATATATATATATATATATATATATATATATATATATATATATATATATATATATATATATATATATATATATATATATATATATATATATATTCCTTATACTGTTAAAACTCTTTCCATTTCTGAGCTCCTACGATTACCTTCTTATCTATGTTTTCACTATTCATCTATTTACTCAAGTTTTCCGTAAGAAAAACTTTAGCAAATTGCGAAGAAACATTTTTTTGATTTTTAATTTTTTTTTCTTCTTTTTTTGTGCCACAAACTGGCGAGACTTGCTCTCGTGATTATAGCTTCAGTGGGAGGGGCTCCTCGGAGTGCGAAGAGTACATAACAGAGGTGATTCTCTCTAGCAGGGAGAAGTACATGATATCCGCCATAAAGATGGTGCCTTCGGGAAATATCGTCGTTTTCAAACTCATAAAACTCAAGCAACCTAATAACATAATATTCCGGAATTAATTCTTCGTAAAATTGAAAACTCTTTCTTAAGTAGAAAATGCAATAATCTTTCTGGTTCCTCAGAATTTCTTCACGTCAGCTTTATAGGGGTGTCCATTGCCCATATATCATATATGAAGCATACCTCACATATCTGGTATGGTTCGATTCATACAGCTCTCCTTGAAATGGTAGAGTCTAGGTCTTTTCGTACTACGAACTCTTCTTTCTCTATTCTCCAGTTTCTTTCTGCCGGTCGAAATGTCACGTGATTCTCTTTATTCTGTCGCTATTACAACGGTGACAGATCTTCCGAACTCTCTAGTCGCATACTTCATCAATTAAGTTACTTACATTACATACATACTTCTTATATTGAGAAGGGCTCGATCGTGCAACACGCGTTTCTACACATCTTATTATATATATATATATATATATATATATATATATATATATATATATATATAATATATATATATATATATATATATATATATATATATATATATATATATATATATAATTATAATATATATATATATATAATATATATATATAATATATATATATATATATATTATATATATATATATATATATATATATATATATATATATATATATATATATATATATATATATATATATATCAGTACATTCACTTAAAATTTTGAAATTTTCAAAAAACTGATTTAACAAATAAACAGTTTTCGTCCTAAAATATTACTTGGAAGTCACCCTTCCAAGGTCTGTATTGCATTTTAAATGAAATCAAAAAAATTCAAAATTAGTCAAGAAAATTTTCATCTCCGAAAAGGTTAAGTAACATATAATAGGAAATGAAATTTTGACAAATTCTGGTTTTTTGAAAAAATAATCTTCAAGAAAGGTTATGAAGTAGGAATCTGAGTCAGAGTTTAACCTGTATCTTAGCAGAGCTTGACGAGTCTGAGAATTAACTCAGCTGCCTACAATCAAGTACGAAAAATTTTAATAAAGTAACAAAGTCGAACATTCTGTTGGCATATTATCTTCTAAAACTCTAAATTGCTACGCAATATTTTTTTCTTCTTCTTTTTTTCTAATAAATAAAAATTTATATCTCACGGGCATTGCCCTATTCGAATAGAGGAACTTTTCTAGGAATTATATACCTAGAATTCACAATCGGGATTGAACTGGCGCCCTCAAACACGCGAGTAGTTGGATAATTGAATATCTCAGAAGAAACAGCTTTCTAGAATATTTCCCAAACTTTTTCAGCCCTACTCAGTTATATTTATTTAGCCTTAGCGTTTTACGCTTCAATTATTTCTTCGGTTATTATTCAGATTATTTACCTCATTTTTTATCTTCACGCAAATAACATTAAAAAAGGATCTATTTCATTTCTTATTTACATTCTATCTTTTATTAGAGAGTGTTTATTACTATTTTTACCAATTTTTTAAAAACTCTTTAAATCTCACTCTCATTTCATCTTAATTACCTTTCTTTTTGAAGCAAATTTAATTGATTTTTTTCCAGCAAGTATTTTTATTTTAGTTCATTTCCTAAAATATATATTTGTTTTATGTAAGGCTCTCAAAATACTTAGTTGTACGGCAATTGAAGAATCCATTTACATAGTAGTTAATTTGGCAGAAGCACATCCTTGTTCTGCAGAAACAATCCCTTCAGCACCTTGGTCAGAATATAACACATACGAGGCCAGTGATAACTGTCCAAATGGAGGATTTTATATTCACAACACTGAGATTGTTTTTGACAGAACCGGAGCTATAATTGCTAGGTGAGAAAATTACTTGTTTTAATTTTTGAATTACAAAAAAATAACAGTTATTCCTATATTGATTTATATATAATATAATTATCAACTTGAAACTATAAGAATTAATACCTCGGGCCCCTCCCCCCATACAAATACAAACCCTTTGCCATTAAAATTTCTTAGGAGATTTTAGGCTTCTGGGAAATATGAGAGGGTAGTTTGATTTTTTATACATAAATGAACATTCTTTTATCATTTTTTTTTCTTTTTTCTTTCTTTTTTTTTATTATATAATTAATCGGCATTGTTATTTTGGATTTTGAAGGTGGGATAGGTTGTAACCATCAATTCTTTTTTATGCTTTGAACTTTATTAAGTATATTTGTTGATCTTCTAAGAAGTTTTTATGGATGTACTTTAAAATATTTAATGAATTAAGATTTATTAAATTTCATAAAATAAATTTCATCAGAAATTTTTCCTTCATTTTATATTACGTGAGTGAAGGGTGAGGGGGGGGGGGAGCTGAGAGGAGCATAGCATAGGTTTGGGATAAGATTTTTCAGACCGTAACCTTAAAGTAATGTTACAATAAATTTTATTATTTATATTATTTTTATAATACTAAATAAGAAAAATTATAACCTCTTTATCTCCTAATTAATCATTAGCATCGAAACGAAAAGGAAGATTACATAAATTTACATGAATTCAATTAAAATTAAATAAAATAATTAATTCAAAATAGGAAATGTACGCATAAGAACCGTTTAAGGTGAAATAAAAAGAAATACACTAAAACTTGAAGTAAAATTCATGAAACTGATCTTTCATTTCTTGTCGTTCACTTGACAACCTCATTCCAAGAAATAAAAAATTATTAAACAGTAATAAAAGTGTTGGTCAGATCTTTAAAGTCAGAGACTATGGTTCGGAAACCAATTCAAACTCAAGTTCTGTCTCCAGGTGAGTGTTGGTCAGAAGATCTTTTAAATGGTAGACTAAGGTTCGGAAACCGTTTCAAACTCAAGTTCGTCTTCAGGTAGTGATGGTCTGAGGATCTTTAAGGTGGTAGATTATAGTTTTGGAATAAAGTTCAAATTCAAGTTTTGTCTTCAGGTTCTGTGTCTACAAGCTTTAAAGTTCTGCTCCACTTAGAACCTTTAATTTTCGACTCCAGGTTTCTCAATATAAGCATTAATATTTACTGATGCTATTATTATTATTATTATTATTATTATTATTATTATTATTATTTTTATTATTTAATTAAGAATTTTAATTACATTTTTATTTTAAGTTGTTTGCATTTTGTTTTCACGGATTTAAAATATATATATATATATATATATATATATATATATATATATATATATATATATATATATATATATATATATATATATATATATATATATATATATATATATATATATATATATATATATTACAGGTATAGGAAAATACATCTGTTTGGAGAGTCGTTTTTCACCCCAGGTTCTGTGAATGACACCTCGGCAATATTTGTGACCGATTTTAATGTTCCATTTTCGTTGCAGGTAAATATTATATTTGCTCATGGACGTTTCTACATATTTACTTATTCCAACTTTCATTTTTAAATTTTAATAAGTATAAATAGAAGGCCTAAATAAATCCGCCACAATTGAGATAAGCCAGTTACAAATCCAGTTTAAAGGTCATGATTTTTTTTTGTTTTTTTTTTAAAATTTGCATCTCATTGGTATTCGAGAACTTTTCTTAGTAATATGTACCTAGAATCCGCAAGAGGGATCGTACCTGCGTCCTGAAGCACGTGAGTCAATCAGTCTACCATTTGTGTCACGGTAGAATGCGTGATGAACCAGATACATGATCGATTAAAATGCATAAGTCAAAGTATGCTGGGAAGATAGAAGTAAAAAAAAGGAGATTTCGTAATTTACTTGCATATATGTATGTAATACGTTAGCATTATAATCAGAATTCATGATTAAATTTTAAAAATAATGTTTCCATTTATATTTTACAGATCTGCTTTGATATAGCTTTTGAAGATCCGGCTTATAACAACATAAAAAACAGAGGCATAAAAGATGTTATAACAAGCACTTCCTGGGTTGATTACATGCCTTTTAACACAGGTATAGAAAAAAATAAATTTAATACTATTTCAAATTTTTAATTCATCTTTACTAACTATAATTTTGAACTATAACTTCTTCCTCCATTGTTATTGCTGTATTAAAGTATTAAACGACACTACCTAAAATTTAGGCATAGTAAATTAAGGTTTCAATGTTTTTAATTTTAAATGAGAATATTTACTTTCAGCTGATTTTACTCAGAACGCTTGGAGCAGGGGTTTGAAAGCCAATTTGCTTATATCAGGTTATCACTGGCCAGAAAAAGCTAAACTAGGTTCTGGAATATACAGATATCTCTTTGATGAACCTCCAGTGTACATTTACGACAAGGACTCTGGAAACGTTTTATTAGTGGCAGAAGTGAAAACGACGATTGAAACTACAAAGCTGCCAAATGTTTCTCGCTTCCAGAAAGAACCAACTAAAAAGATTGAGGATAAAATAATTTCCCTAAATTCTGAACTAGAGGAAAGAGTTCATTTTGTGTTACATGAAAGTCTCGAAGACTATTCGAGTGTGACTTTAGAGAGCGGTGATGTTGGAGAAGTCTTTACTGCTGATGTTTGTAATGGGGATAATTTTTGCTGTAATTTAACATACCAATATTCAGGAAATTTAACGTATAAGCTTCTAGCTCTTAAGGGACAATTTGTAGTTGGTGACGCGTATTACATAGGTGCTCAAAACTGCGCTATTTTATGGTGCGAAGGTGAAAACATAAATTCGTGCGGATTGATTGAGAGGCAAGGAACCTCTGATGAATTTGGACCTTTCAATTTGTCTTCTTCAAGTTTTACGATAGATTCAATTTATCCTGCTGGGGGTCACAGAGATTTGACATTAATCAGTAATGAGGTTCTTCATTATACTGTCGATGGTAGCACCTACTCTGTCTCCGCTGATCAACCAGTAACAGATCTTTTTATTACTTTCTTATTTGGAAGATGGTATGCAAATGATGGAAACTCTGCAGAACAAATATGAAAAAATATGAAAAAAAGGAAAAATGAAAAAGCAAATTAAAAATCCAACATTTATTTACAATTTTTAGATTCAGAAAAATAAATTTTCTCTACATTCACACTGCAGTACAAATTTAAATTATATTTTGGAGTTAAAATATTATTTTACTTTTTGAATTTATTTTATTATCTTTTAAAGTACTTCATTTTCAAACTATTCCTCATTGCTTTTTCTAATAAAGTCTAGAAAAAAATGTGCACTTCTTTAAATTTTGTTAAGCCTGTAAATTTATATTTAAAATCACCTCAAAGTAGCCAAATGGAGAATGTAATTAAAAATAAAATAGAACAGTGAAAATGTGGGTGAATGCGATTACGAATAAATGAAATGAGTGTGTTGGAAAATTAATTAGAAACAAAAGGTCCAGGACAATAAACATCCACTACAACGCTGAAGGGCCATCAATTTTGAAGGATGAAATAGAAATTGCTTTTAGTACATAAAAACCAGAAAGGCAGTAGGGTGAGGACAGAAAGGCAGTAGGTGAGGACGGAATGCAGTAGAAATCTGAAAGGCTTCGGGAGAATTTGCTCCCAAACTATAGTAGCTCTAATAGATAAGATCTTTGAATCTGGAGAAAGAAAACAACAAATGTGCAAGTTAGTGTCTCTTGTCAGGCCTACTAACAATACAGTGAACATCTGTTAGTATTATTATAGCCAAGTAAAGTTCTTTCTATCGATAATGTTTGTAAGAATAAGAGATATTATACCTCAAATTACTGAAGAATAAAAAGTTTCTAACTTGCAAGAGTATAGGTGCAAGAAACCAAGTTAATTCCTCCAAAAATATGGGGAAAGAAAGCTATGAAGTGTTAACTATTAGGGGTCTTTGAACCAAGCAATATTGAAAATTGGTTTCATTAATAGGAGAACAATTAAAAGAAATTATTGGAGAGAAAATCCTTCGTTAAAATAGAAGATGGCGAATCAGAATAACCCTACGCTATGTTGAAGGAACTGTAAGACAAAGTGAGTGATGTCACAAGATTTTATGAAGATTTTCACAACCTCTCCTCTGAGATTATTATGTGAGAAATCAGTCACGTGGAAAGAGTGAAAATATTCAGATGATAGTGAACCCTTAACCGATTTTATATGGAAACTTCTGTATTTGCTGAATACGTCAACTGAACCAAGAAAAGAAATGGCAAACAAATAAAAATAGCAAAACTGAAGTCAGATCCATTTCAAGAGAAACAGAAACCCTAGACTCGACATTAGAGAAATGAAAAAATATTAGAGAAATGTTCGAAAACAATAAATATTTAAGAAGTTCCATTTATTGTAACGTGAAAAAGCAGATAATTATATTAAGAAATAAATGAATTTAGCCAAGAATATATTCAATAAGATGAAGAATAGTAAAATCTTATTAGTAATATTAATATAAAAAAAATCTTTAATAATTATTGGATGCTGTTGACTCTGTCGTATTTAAGCTTATGAGGCATGAATTTCAAACAGCTAAATTTAGTTGGAATTTTAGCTCTGCCTAAGACAAGAGCGGTGGCGAAAACTGTAAAAAAAAAAAAAAAAAAAAAAAAAAAAAAAAAAAAAAAAAATATATATAATATATATATATATATATATATATATATATATATATATATATATATATATATATATATATATATATATATATATATATATATATATATATATATATATATATATATATAGAGAGAGAGAGAGAGAGAGAGAATGACTCACGTGCTTGAGGGCCCCGGTTCGATCCCACTTATAGATCCTTTTCATATACTACCTAGAAAAGTTCCTCTACTCGAATAGAGCAATGCCCGTGAGATGTGAACTTTAAAATAAAATCATATATATATATATATATATATATATATATATATATATATATATATATATATATATATATATATATATATATATATATATATATATATATATATATATATATATATATATATATATATATATATATATATATATATATATATATATATAAACGAATATTAATGTGAGAAATTAGACTTACAGAATAATTTAATAAAAAAAAAGCAACACAAAATTCAAAAATTGTTTAATTGAATAATTAATTACGTAATAAATAAAAACCTTTATTTTCATAGACTTTGTTATTTGAAATAACTGATAAAAACTATTTTCGGTCACGTGTCTGTCACTTCCAAGACTCCCAACTCTCACTAATCTTTGATTTATATATATATATATATATATATATATATATATATATATATATATATATATATATATATATATATATATATATATATATATATATATATATATATATATATATATATATATATATATATATATATATATATATAGTAACTGAGCACCCATATTGTCGATCATGGGACGGGCTGATAAGCCTAACGGGATTTTGATTTGCAATTGCAAATCATTCCTTCTCGAATCAATCTCACGCTCTTTCCTGATACCATTTTGGGGGATCAATTCACGAAATTGGACTCAAGTCGGGGGAAGGGACCCCTGGGGCCCAGTGAACCTCCTAAAATCGGTATCAGGAACTTACATGTGCTTGCAGGATCGTTAGGTTGACCTCACTTTCTTTCCTGACCCTTTTTTAGAAATTCAATCCGTTTGATTTGGCTCGAATCTGGGAAAGGGGTCCGTGGGGGGGCCGTGAACCGACGAAAAAGGTCAGGAAGGTACCTGAGAATGCAACATCGCGCACAATTGCAGGAAAGACTGTTAGATTTATCTGCCCATCCCATGATCGACAATATGAGTGCTCAACTTCTTGTGTGTATGTATGTGTGGTTCGGGAGAAGATTTCCTGGATTGAGAAAGTAATAAATGAGGAGATAGTCAAATTCAAGAGCACTTTTCAGAGGAAATAATAAAAAGAGTATTAATAAGAGTTTTAGTTTTGTGAGACACAATGTAAAAAGAGTAACAACTAAAAAAAAATGTATATTTCATCAAATTTATAGAGAAATGACGACCGAGAGAAAGAACTAAGGTGTCACTATCGATAATAAGAAGACAGTGATACAACATTTCCGTGGCTATGCAGCTTCTGGAGAGAGTAATCGAGAATGGAAATGTTGATGTAATGAAAATCCTTAGATTCAACACTTCAAGAAGGAAAATATGACGTATTCTCAGTGCAAGAAAGGACTGTACCCCTGTACAGAACAAGAGCTTGTGCTGTTATAATAGACAAATGCAACCCAATTCGTCGTTTGTTCTTTAATGTTATTTTTTTATTTTTCTTGGCAGTAACTACATCGTTTTCTCAAACTCAACAAGCTCCTGTTTTGTATTGGGTTAGTGTTCTTTTAAGTCTCTTTGTATCATTCCTAGTTTTGAGTTCGCTGCTGTGGTTCAAAAGGTAGAGATATTGAATCGCATGTGTTGAGAGTTACGGGTTCGATCCCTCATACGAACCATAGGAAGTAGCTTTCCAGAGAGCTCTCCTCATTAAATAGGGAAATTCCCATGAAGGTAAGACCTTTTTTACAAAAAAATAAATAAATAAATAAATAAATAAATAAAAAAAAAAAAATAAAATAAAAATATCTAAAGGTTTTACTTACCAACTCGCTATCTCTCACTCTCATCAATAATTTTTTAATAGTTAAACTGCTGCAGAACCTTCATTCCACAGTTACGGTTACAGAGGACACTGATTAATAGACCCTTTAGTTCCTCTGACGAGAACTCCTTCTACATGTTTTACCAATCAGTCACGTTTTCCCTGTCCAACCTTTTAATAACCAGAAGCTTAATTTTTATGTCAGGTCAGTGAAATAAGTTAAATTCAATTAATTAAGATCACTAACAGTAGATTATTAGAAAACATCAAGTACATCAGAAAGTTAAGAATTTGATCAGTTCTACCATGTGTTTGTTCTTCTGTCCAAGGAGAAGTGTAAGAACCCGGAAGTCCTGATAAAGTTCTTGTGAAGAGAATATTTGTTGTTCATCAGTCCGAATTACCACATACGAATTATTATATCTACTTTCAGTGGAGAATATATTGATAATTTCATGATCGCACTAAATTACTGTAGGAAAAGAATTATTTTATGGCTTTGTTTTAGAGAAATGTATTGAAGTATATTTGATGTACTTCTAAATTCATTAACTGTGGAATTTTTGAATTACTTTCTAAAACAGGAAAATATGTATGGTCAGCAATAATATTTTTCCATTCTCTATCAAGCAAAAAAAAAGGAAAATTGTACAACCATTTTAGTACCCAATTACCAATTCATTATGAAAGTAATTCATAAAACTTTTAAATAGTAAACGAGTTTTGTTTCGGGACTTTTGACTTACAAAATAATTTAGTAAACAGATATTCATGTTTTTGAAGT
>SEYY01023237.1:107500-125000 GCA_009176605.1 Armadillidium nasatum
AGCTGTCTTTGAATATGAACCTTATAATATTTGGGATGATGAAGATAAAGGTTATGGAGTAATGCAAAAAAATGTAGAGGAAGTGAACTCAGCCATTAGAACTGCAAAACTTAAGGTATGATTTCATCACACATTTCGCTCATTGACTAATTTCAAGTCTTGGGTATTGCTATTTAACTCAATTAGAAAATTTAAAATTTTATTCCAGATATCTAAGATCATTATTTAAATATATATATATATATATATATATATATATATATATATATATATATATATATATATATATATATATATATATATATATATATATATAATATATATATACTGCTAATGAGGATTCGAACCCTGACCTCTAAGATGGTAAGATATTGCGCTAACCACTACACCACTGACGGTTAGCGCAATGTCTTACCATCTTAGAGGTCAGGGTTCGAATCCTCATTAGCAGTATATAATTTGTAAATTTTATCCCACGGTTTATGTGATATATATATATATATATATATATATATATATATATATATATATATATATATATATATATATATATATATATATATATATATATATATATATATATATATATATATATATATATATATATATATATATATATATATATATATATATATATATATATATATATATATATATATATATATATATATATATATATATATATATATATATATATATATATATTATATATATATATATATATTAAAGTAATTTAAAATTTTTCCCTATTTCCTTTGCAGGGAGCAGATATATTTGTGATCCCGGAATACGGCCTAACCAGCGTCACGACCTACGGGAAGAAAAATTTTACCAAGTTTTACACTTACACAACTTACTTTCCCAACCCATCAGATTTAATAGTTCCTTGTGATTCTTCGGAAACCAACCAAAACATTGAGGTTTGAAAATTTTTACTTTACTATTCTTAGGAACCGTACTTTAATATTTTTCATGGACATAGCTTGGTAACTTCAGATATTGTGGGAAGGGAGTTGGAGGGAGAGGGAGGGAAGGGGAAGTAGTTTTTCAATAGCTTTAGGTTCAAAATACCTTAAAACAGAGATTTTTCAAAACTATATATATATATATATATATATATATATATATATATATATATATATATATATATATATATATATATATATATATATATATATATATATATATATATATATATATATTAGTCGGTAAGGCTCAAAGGTCTACATTAAATTCACTAGAGATGGATAAAAAAAAATGTCCGAATCAAATGCAGCCTTTCACGGAAGAGGGGCGTTGAAAAATGTAGAAAATAAAGGAATGGTGAATAATAGAAGTAGAAAGAGTGTTAGAGATCCTACCAGTGGAGTACATATGAGAATGAGCATAGCAGAGAGAGGTGAAAGAGCTCAAGGGAGGAGGAGTGTCTAGAGATCCAGAAAAACAATGTCTGTTGTAAAAGCGATAATGTAAGGATAGTGATGCAACAACCTGACTGGTATAAAGCAACTGGAGAAAGATGGTGAGAGCGGGAGAGTTGATGCGACGAAAAGCCCTAGACAAAATCCATTTGCAAAAGATTTGTATGAAAAGAATTTCATTTCATTACACAAGTTTATAAATAGACGATTTTTCCAAATAGTAAACAAATAAAGGAAATCCTGAAAAGAATAAATATTACTTGGGAAACTATGCTGGTAGATTGAATGTCAAATTCAGTGGCAACTTTCTATTCTCTTTAAATTAAAGCGAATTTTTTTTAGCGCTGCGTCATATTTGCAATAACATTTAACTTTGAGACTTTGAATATAAACTAAAAAACAAAAAATGCAAAAAACAACACAGAAAAATGTAGATATTTATGTTTTTAATAACATGAAGAGATAAAAACAGTAACAATACGATAACTTAACAAGCAAAATTAACAAATATATTAGTCAGAATCAAAAAAAGAAATTTTTATGGGAAGGTCATATAGCTATTTAAAACATCGATAGATGGAAAACGATGTTATTATATTGGTTTTCATTAATTAAATATGAAACATTCACGAAATTGACTTTCGTAAAAATTGGTGAGTTGAAATTTGTAAATAGTAGTCAAAGAAAAGCCCAATTAAGATCATTAATATTGGAGGCCTCTTGGAGAGGTTTATGTCTTGCAGTAGAGAACTACAAGCTTCTGATAATTATTATATATATATATATATATATATATATATATATATATATATATATATATATATATATATATATATATATATATATATATATATATATATATATATATATATATATATATAATATAAAAACTCTATCACAGGCTCTCAAAAATATGAGCTGTACAGCAAGGGAAGAATCCATTTATTTGGTACTTAATATGTTAGAAGCAAGACCTTGTTCTCCAAACACGATCGCTTCAGCTCCTTGGTTAGAATACGACACATACGAGGTCGATGATAACTGCCCAACAACTGGGTTTTATTTTCATAACGCACAGGTTGTTTTAGACAGAACGGGTGCTCTTATTGTAAGGTTTGTATGATGTTTACTTTAGATTAATAATGCTGCCCTTAAAGTGATTCTTTAATTAAATTACAAAATTAAATAAATTTGAGCTTACTTTTATTATAAATGTATCTATGTGAATGTGTGCACACGCTGGTGTGTGTGATTTTTAAACCAAAAAACATTTCGTAGTCTGTTACAACAGTTTTTGTTGTTTATTGCGATGTTCTGTAGACAACACCTCACAACATCTCACTGAAACAATGAAATTTAAATTTTGGAAATAAAATTTCACGAATTTCTGTAGGAATTTTTTAAATTGAAATTTTAAAATTCGATAATCCTTCCCATATATGTGTAAAGTTAATTAAAATATTTTTATTTATTTTTTTTTTTTTTTTGTATATTCAAAGTATCGATATCTATTGGGAATATTTTTTGCATCTACTTTTCTTGTGTATATCTTCTTTTATCAATATTTTACACAACAATATCTTTAACATCGGTATTCCTTTGTTTACTCTATTCTAGTAGCCTTTCACAATTGTCTGGGAAAAATAAATGTTATCAAACTTCAATTATCGTAGCAATAAATTTATTTTTAAACTTTTTATTTTATTTTTTTATTTATTTATTTATTTATTTTCTTTTGTTAAGTACTAATGTTCTCGATTTATTTATATTTCATCTTGACCTTAAATTTTTGTTTTTTTTTTTCTTATAATTGGAAAGTTTTTAAACAAAACTTTCTAGTTTCGAAAGTACTTGCCTTTAAATATTAAGTATATATATATATATATATATATATATATATATATATATATATATATATATATATATATATATATATATATATATATATATATATATATATATATATATATATATATATATCAGATATAGGAAAGAGCATTTATACACCCCAAATGAAAACTATCTAAACCCTGGACCAATGAATGACTATACGGCACACTTTATATCGGATTTTAATGTTCCATTTGCAGTGCAGGTAAACAGCTACTATTACTACTATTAATTTTATTATTATTATTATTATTATTATTATTATTATTATTATTATTATTATTATTATTATTATTATTATTATTATTAATATTATTATCATTATTATTATTATAATCATCAAAATCTTTCTTAGCAGAAGTCTAACTTGTTAAATTCTAAACAAATATATATAGATAAAATATTAAGATAAGTTAGATAAAAGATAAAGCAGTCAATAAATTAGTACAATCTTACTAATATATATATATATATATATATATATATATATATATATATATATATATATATATATATATATATATATATATATATATATATATATATATATATATATATATATATATATATATATATAGAAAATTAATGTCTGCTGTTGGACTCGAACCAGCGACCTTTAAGATGGTAGTCTTAAGCGTTATCTTAAAGGTCGCTGGTTCGAGTCCAACAGCAGACATTAATTTTCTATATAAAATAGTCTGTGAGAGTTTTAGCAGACTGAAAAACTATTATATATATATATATATATATATATATATATATATATATATATATATATATATATATATATATATATATATATATATATATATATATATATATATATATATATATATGTTGTGTGTGTGTGTGTGTGTGTGTGTGTGTGTGCAAACTAATTGCAAAATTATTTCCTTTTAATTAAAACACTTTTTTGGATCTTCTTGAAAAAACTTTTTAACACTTTAAATTATTTACTTTATAGAGAGCTTGGAAACATTCCGATTATTTTAATTAAGCCCAATTTTTATTACATTGAACATTGTGAGTTTCTGGAGTAATGGTGTTGTTATTTTGGCTTACTTAAATGTCCGTTTTATCTATATCGTATTAGGGATCTTGCTTTCTCTATTTTCCGGTTGAATGATAACGTTTCATTGGTAGAAGAGATAAATATTGTTATCAGTTCTTCGAATATTCCGGGAGGTTGGAAAATCTTTGAAATATCTTTCGGGAGGAATGCGAGAGGAAGTAACACATTTCAGTAAAAAAATTGAGGAAAGAATCCATTTTATTTATCTTTTTTTTATCTTTACAGTTGGCTATGTTTACATGAGAATTAATCTTTGTTTATTAGTATTAATACCTTTTAGTATTGAAGCTAATAGTGTGATGATCTTTTAAATTTAATTTTAATAATGGTGTCTTCTCATACTGGAATCAGATTAAAATTTAGTACCCAGTATTTAATACTTCAAAAGTGGTAAATAAAATTTACCTCGGAGTTTATAAAAATAAATACCTAAAATATTCGAAGCAAAGAAAATATAAATGAAATGAAATTAAACAAAATTTAAAATTTTTTTTTCCTTTTTTTGATAGATGAATTTATTTAAAAAAATATCCATAACCCATAATCCCTTTAGATAATTTCTCTGAGTTTAAGGAGCTCTCGTTTTCTACGTGTCTTTTTTAACTTACCTCCTACTGGTATATTTTATGAGAATTATTTTTAAATTCTGAACCTGATCAATCCCCAGAAATATATCCCGTATCTTCTATCTAAAATCCAAGAAGACATTTAAACATTATCTAATTTGTATTGTTTTATGTAAATTTAATTCATTAATCATTTGAAGACAGGGTAATGCAATTGTAATAAGTAATTTCCAGGCCTACAATAAAAAATTTTTCCTTTTCATTTCAATACTCTGTATGTTTTCTTTAATTTAACATAATTTTTAAGGCTTAATTTTTATTATGATAAATCATTTAGAATTTGCTACTGAAAAATTTAAGTTTAATCAATTTATTTCGACCTACAATGCATCCTTATTTATTAAGTACCATAGTGACATTATTTTTTCAGTATTGATTTTTATTTTTATTATTATTATTATTATTATTATTATTATTATTATTATTATTATTATTATTATTATTATTATTATTATTATTATTATTATTATTATTATTATTATTATCATTATCATTATAATTATATTATTATTATTATTATTATTATTATTATTATTATCATTATTATTATTATTATTATCATTATTATTATCTTATTATTATTATTATTATTATTATTATTATTATTATTATTATTATTATTATTATTATTATTATTCATTATTATTATTATTATTATTATTATTATTATTATTATTTATTATTATTATTATTATTATTATTATTATTATTATTATTATTATTATTATTTCCAGATTTGTTTCGATATTGGATACGAAGATCCTGCTTACAATTACGTGAAGAATTACGGAGTTAAAGATGTTATAATGAGCACAGCTTGGGTTGATTATCTTCCTTTTACAATTGGTACTATTTTATCTATTTCTATTTTATCTATTTTCTATTTTATCTATTTTCTATTTTATCTATTTCTATTTTACTTATTTCTATTTTCTATTTTATCTATTTCTATATTGTCTATTTTCTTTTTATCCATTTCTGTTTTATTTATTTTCTGTTTTATCTATTTCTATTTTATCTATTATATATTTTATCTTTTTTATATTTTATCTATTTTTATATTTAAATAAATAGCGTTCCATACTAAACGGTTATAATTTGAACTTTTCAGCTGATACAACGCAGAACGCTTGGAGCAGAGGGCTGAAGATAAATTTCTTCATAGCTGGGTATCATGACCCAGAAGGTGCTAAACTTGGATCTGGAATATACAGACAGCTTTTTGATTTACCACCTCTTTACACCTTTGACAAAGATTCAGGAAACGTTTTATTGATAGCAGAGATAAACACGACTATCAGTTCTTCGAATAGCCCAAGAGTTGCAAAACCTTTGAAAGATCGTGATGTAAGAGTCCGAGAAGAAGTAATATATTTAGGTGGAAAGGATGAGGGTAGGACTCATCTTATTTATTACGAAAATCTTCAAAACTATTCAAGTGTAACCTTAGAAAGAGGAGAATCGGGTCAAGACTTAACAGCAGATGTTTGTCATTCGGATGATTTTTGTTGCAGTTTAGTGTACCAATATACCGGCAATTTAACATATAAACTTATAAGTTTTAAAGGGCAATTTTATGTAAGTATTGACCATCTTCTAGGGGTACAAAATTGTGCTATTTTATGGTGTGAAACAGATGATATTAATACGTGCGCTTATGTTGATAATGGATTACCTAATGATGACCAATTTGGTCCATTTACTTTATCCACCTCAAGCTACACGATTGATTCAATTTACCCTGGATCAACTCATAGGAACTTATCCTTGATCAGTAATGATTTAATTGTATATAATGTCAATGGAGAAACGTACTCATTATCTTCCAGTGTGCCAGTCGAAAATCTTTTATCATCGTATATGTTTGGAAGATGGTATTCACATGATACCGATTTACGTTAAAAAAACAAAAAATTTATTCGAATTTGTAACTAGTTTTTAATCTATTAATTAATTATTAACCTGATAATAATTATTATTATTATTAATTAATTTATTACTAGTTTTTAATCTATCAAACATTTTTCTATTAAGTTCCTATTTGTAATTCCGACTAGAAATTTACTAGTTATCCTTTTTATATCATTTTGTATTTTTATCTTAATTACTTTTATTATATTTAAGAGAGTTTCTTAATAATTTTTTTAAAACTTTTATTATGAGAGAGAGAGAGAGAGAGAGAGAGAGAGAGAGAGAGAGAGAGAGAGAGAGAGAGAGAGAGAAGACAGAGAGAGAGAGAGAGAGAGAGAGAGAGAGAGAGAGAGAAGAGAGAGAGAAGAGAAGAGAGAGAGAGAGAGAGAGAGAGAGAGAGAGAGAGAGAGAGAGAGAGAGAGAGAGAGAGAGAGAGGAGAGAGAGAGAGAGAGAGAGAGAGAGAGAGAGAGAGAGAGAGAGAGAGAGAGAGAAGCAGACTCCCATAAACTGTGAACATTCTAATATATAATATAGATGGTTTAAGAGTCTGATGTGACATCAAATAAGTTACTTATTTTTAGAATAAAAAATTCCCCTCCCCCCTCCTTCTTTCCCCCATGTTCACATACGTCATCTTTGAATAACTTTATGAAAGTTTTATTTTATGTTTGAAATTCATTCCCTTTTTTTTTTGTACAAATCATTTGCATAGTTTTCTATCATATTTTTTATGTTCAAGCTAGTTAGTTATAAGTTTATATATATATATATATATATATATATATATATATATATATATATATATATATATATATATATATATATATATATATATATATATATATATATATATATATATATATATATATATATATATATATATATATATATATATATATATATATATATATATATATATATATATATATATATATATATATATATATATATATATATATATATATATATATATATATATATATATATATATATATATATATATATATATATATATATATATATATATATATATATATATATATATATATATATATATATATATATATATATATATATATATATATATATATATATAATCACTATTCTTTGTAGTCTTTTTTATAAGTTTATAGATCCATTAGTTCTTAAAATTTTAGTTCTCGCTAATTTTATATCACGTGATGTTAATTACGATAAATAAATAAAAATAAATAAAATTTTTTTTTTTTTTTTTTTATTTTTTTTTTAGTATAATTATTTTTTTATTACTGTTATTATTTTTTTTTATTTTTTATTTTTTTAGTTAGTCATGCCACTGACTTGGTTCTGATTCCTGCTTTTTTAGTATATATATATATATATATATATATATATATATATATATATATATATATATATATATTATATATATATATATATATATATAATTAGTTTCGTTTTGAACCGAGATTTACAGGCATCTTCTTGACAAAAACCCTTTTAACAAATATGACAAAGATTCCTGGAACGTTTTACCGATAGCAGTGGTAAGCACTAGAGTAAAACGTCACCGTCAGAGGATTCAAGAGAAGGTCATTAACTTAAATACGGAAACAGATAATTAAAACATTACGATAATCTTCAAAACTTTTCCTACTTGTTTATTAACTAGAGGAAAAGACGGCGAAGTTCTAACAGCCAAGGTTTGCAGTGATAAAATTTTCTTATTGCAATTTGACGTACCAGTACACTAACAATCTAACTTTATGTTTGTAAGTTTTAAAGGACAATTACTAATGTTTGAATATTTCCTTTTCGGTATACAAAACTGAACCGTTGCGGTGTAAGTCAGATAAGTATATGCGTATTTTTCGAAGATAGACTACCTGGTAACGATGAATTTGGACCTTTTCCAACTGTCCACTTCAATTTTTACTGTAGATTCAGTTTTTCCTGGAGCAGTTCATAGAATATTTACACTTAGTTAATAATTATATTTTACAGTATAAACTCAGAAGGCCAAAACTATTCCATAGCAATTAACCTGCCGATTAAAAATCTTTTACTTGAATATCTGTTCAGAAGGTGCTAAGCGAATAATGAATTTGCTTTAACTCAGAACAAATAATGATGATATACAAATTTTTTTTTTTAGCATTTTTTCTTATAATAAAACAATTGCCATAATAAAATTAGATTATTCAGCTTTTCTTATCAACTAGTGTGTTCAATTTCAATCTCCAAAATTGTACATCTGATAGACACAATTAACAAAATACGAAACAATTATTTTAAGATCCTCGTGAAATCTCAATGCAATAATCTTTCTATAGAAAAAGGAAAAAAAAGAGAATTTAATCTTCAAACTTCCTAAAAAAAAAAAAAATTCTTTTTTAGACTTTACTGATACTACTAATACTTTTACTATATAAAATTACAATTAAAAGTAAATATTGGTATATTAACTTTAACTTCTATAAATAATAAATGGTAATAGTACTCAATCACAAATTTATTGGCAAGTAGTATGTATTTTTTATGTGAGTTTATTAACTTAAGAAATCTAAAGAAGTGGCATCCTTTTCATTATTTTAGTCTGTGTACAAATGTATGACTAGGCCTATATTTTATACCTTTTTTTTAAATTTATTTATTATATATCTATCAACTTAATATGACTCTCTTCTCATTATACCACGATGCTTAATAATCTTTAAATACGATAAAAAAATTACCCAAAATTATTATAGGACTAATCATGGACAATACAAATATACTAAACCAATACAACAAAACAAAACGTTCACACATACCAAAGCAAAACCAAAATACATTAAAAGTTTATTACAAAAATATATATTGTACGTTAATATATAATAATAATATATATATATATATATATATATATATATATATATTATTATATATATATATATATATATATATATATATATATATATATATATATATTATATATATATATATATATATATATATATATATATATATATATATATATAATATATATATATATATATATATATATAATATATTATATAATAATAATAATATATTATATATATATATATATATATAAAAAATAATAATAATATATATATATATATATATATATATATATATATATATATATATATATATATATATATATATATATATATATATATATATATATATATATATATATATATATATATATATATATATATATATATATATATATATATATATATATATATATATATATAAAAAAAAGAAAAAAAAAACGACAATATTTATAATAAAAAATAAAATATGATATAGAAGCTGCACAACAATGTAAATAAACTGAGAATTTCTTAACATTAAAACATTCTTTGGCAATTGGTAAAAAATTCGAAATAAAACTTAAGAAAATAATTTTTGAAAAGTTTTCTTATCCTCTTCCAACTTCTCTTTCTCATTATTTGTAAGTTCTTTCAACAATTTATTAACCATATTTTTTAAATCGGGATCATTTTCAATCACTTTCTCAAGGTCTTCCTTAGCTTCTTTGACATTGTGTATTTTCACGTATGCTTTCCCTCTTCGGAACAAGGCTTTCACGTTCTCTGAAAAGAAATTTTAAGTTCAGATCAGTATCCTCCTAAAAGGCAGTTAAAGTACAAAAGCCCTAGTTCCCACCTTTTGAAAACTCTATGAATGTGATATTCATAGATATGTACGTTTCATACGTCACACAAGGACGAATGATGACCGTTACAAGGCTCAAACCCTTATGCAGAACTGTATTAATCTGAACATAATAGCAATATTTTCAAAACACAACAATAACCCCGAACAAAATTTACATTACAATGTTCTAAAAGTAAGTCAGAGTGATTACGTCATACTCGTTCAAAAAAAAAAACATGACGTTCATTCATAATGTATTGTTATTTTCTCCTACGATTATTCTCGTTACTTGTATTTTCACTTCGATTTAATATTAATCTTTAAATTGGAATAGGGAGTAAATATGCTGTAAAAGTAAAAATAGGCATATTTTTCTGAATATATATTTTCTACAACTTCTGAATAGATGTATAAGAATGAAATATAATAAAAATGAGAAAGAGTAAGTGTTTTGAAAGGGAAAGGCTTCATAGATATTTGTGAGGTTAGGAGAAGGGATTTATTTGGTAAGATATGTAAGAATTAAAATAACGTACGTTTAGAATATCTGTTAGAAGAACATGGAAAGCCAATATGACGAAAACATACTTAAGATGAATAGGGAGTAGGCTAAGCCCTTTAATTAACATGTTAAAAGTAATAGGGAAGTGGAAAACCAATATATAGGTGATTAGGTATAGTAAAAGTGTTTTTTTAAATTATAAGTGGTAATCAGAATGCTGCAATATAATAAGACAGCTGAATTTACTGCAAATGTTGTAACATGTAAAGTGGCTAATATTGTTGATAATGGCATTTCAACTGATAATTTTCCATTCAGAATGCATATATACACACACACACACAAAGAGAAAAAAAAAATCATGAAATTTTCATTTTTTAAAACAATATAAAAAATGTTGATACTACCAGATGGAAACAGATTATAAATAAATAACATTTTTGATAGCAAAAACTGAAATTATACCGTGGCTTTAATGTCACTAAGTTATAAAACCACATAACTTTGAAAACTTTGTTTAATAAGATCTTCACTTATAAAACATGTTGAAGTAGTTATAAAAGTACTACAAGCAGCAATACTACTACTACTATTACCTGGATCATACTTCAAAACTTCAGTGCACATTTCAATGACGGCATAATATTCTCCTAATAGCAATTGACATTGTGCATAATTTAGTAATAAAGGTAATTTTTCATCATTAAGTTTGTTCCAGTCTTCATCATGTGGTTTCTCCCTAAAATATATATCAAAAACCACTATAATTAAAAATATAAAAAGTAAAACACTAAAAAGATATTAACTTTGAAGATAAAAAAAAATATCAACAATGGAGGATTAAAAGCAAAAAGAAAGTGGCAACAGTTTCAGAGACTGGCTTCCTGTCTCCCTCATCAGGATTAATAGTAAGAGAAAAATGAGAGAAAACAAGCAAAGAGCAGTGCAAAGTCAACATCGAGGTAGTCATAATCTGAAAAATCTAACGGCAATTTAAAGTTTTTTGTCTTAAAAATATTACGGAGGAATTTTAAGATATTGTCAACTTAAAAAAATCTAGTTGATATTTTAAAATTCAGTAAAGTCTTTATAAAAAATGATTCTATTAATCTATTAAGAGACTTAGATTTAGATTAAAAAAACGGATTTAGCATCTTCCCATCCAATTCTATGTTGTGTTGTAATGCGCATAAATATGGCGTTGATGACATTACATCTCCTCATATCAGCTTTGTGACTGATCTATTAAAACCTGCAGAGATTTTAGTGTTTCCCCACAATAAGAAGTAGCACATGTAAAACAAGGGACAGAGTTTAACCAGTTGTATTATTGTTATGCGTTAAGTTGTTTGCAATCTTATCAGCTAAAAATTATATACATATCACAAATGGTGAAAATGGTAAATTTTAAAGTAGCTATAGCTATTAATATATTTAAGATTCCAGTCATGCTGGAATGACAACGGTATTTACCGGTTTAACATAAACTTCTCATGTTCCGCAGCGTAAAATATATAGACTTGCACGTATTAACTGTTTATTAATAAAAGCAATGGTATATCCCAAAGACAGAAACTGTTGGAAAACGAATCTGATTTCCTCTTCTAAGTATCTTGGGTCTGATATATTTAAAGAACGATGAAAGATATTATATATGATATATTGTTAAAAAAATTGGGGTGTATTGCAAAGGCATGAAGCAGCTGGTTGCGTGATGTCAGTTTTCTGTACGTTTTCAAAGATAGATTATTATCGTCTTGTATTATTAAAAGATCCAGAAAAGATATCTGACCATCAGTCTGTGCTTCAAATGTAAATCTAATAGTAGTTGTCAGCTGATTTAATTTCAATAACAATTCTTGTAACGGGAATGAGTTAGGAACTGATATTAAAATATCATCAAAGCATCGGTACAAAAATTTTATTAAATTATGTTCGGGGATATTGGAAACCAAATAAACCTCATAGAATTCCATATACAGGTTGGCCAAAATAGGGCTATTTCCCATTTATATATATATAATATATATATATATATATATATATATATATTATATATAATATATATATATATATTATATATATATATATATATATATATATATATATATATATATATATATATATATATATATACACACACTGTAGGTGGTTGTATTAAGCTCCATGGCATCACACTAAACATAGAAGACACGGAAATCATCATGCCACCACAACCGACATCCGGGTGTGGGTTTGGTTTGCCTTCATTTTGAAAACATAAACACCTTGCATAACAAATATTATTAAACAAATTTAAAAAAAATATATATTTTTTTTATTAGATAGGGAAAGCACTGCCCATGACTTTTGACTTAAAGAAACGCCATTTTGACTGAAATCATAAAATTGCAGCATAGTCTGTTATTAAGAATGCTGAAAGCTCCAAAAGGTTTAGAACTTCTAAAGTTCTAAATGTGAAATGTGAAATGTTGAATGCTGAATGTGAAAATGAACCCCAAAACATTATAAACCCAAAGAAAGATTCTTTTCCTGCTACCAGGGAAGTATACCACACGTATGACTCATATATGAATCCTAACAATACCACTTAGCCAAGAATACTTACTTAAGCATAATATTGTCTAGTCTCCCGATGGCTTCAGAGTATTTCTTCGAAGCGGTTACATAGTCTCCTTGTTTATATAATTTATTTCCTTCTTCTCGCAATATTGGTATAGACAATCTCTGTTCATCTTCCGTCATCGCCCAAAATTCTTTTTCATAAGAGCCCGGAGGCTCTACCTTTAATAATTCTATAAAAATAAAAGAAAAAAAATCAAATCTTTTATGTCTGATGATTTTCTATTAGAATAACTACATAATAATAATAACGCAAATATATACATTTATATTCAAAGCCTAATAAATAATGTTCAAACTCTGAATATTAGATGCATACCTCTAAAACAATAAAAAAAAATTTTTGTTTACACGTTTGAAATTTTTGGTACAATAAATCAGTCATGACAGATGAAAAAAAAAAATACTTAAAGGGAATGAAGCCACATGGATAGAATGGTCTCAAGCTGTTTTATATAAAAGTTTATATAAGAGTAAAACAGCATATAAAATAGTTTTCATGCCAAGACATGTTTTTCACATCTACTTTTCACCGTAAGTTAGAGAAGCAATTCAATTAAGAAATATAGATTTATCTATATTTTGAAAGTGAGAATATACGATGAAGGACATGCGGTGAAGAGAAGTCCTCAAAGAACATTAACAGAGAAAAAGTGAAAAAAATAATAAAATCTGATTAGCTAGATGTAAACATTAAGAAAATTTTCTAGAAATTTAAATAATACTTAAATAAAAAGTTAAAAGCAAAAGACATTTAAACTACAAGGAATATTTCTTTATGACTTAAACTACTATTAAATACTTGTCCTTTTTGAGTTATATAACGTTTTCCAAAACTTATAAAAGAAATATTAGATTTAATAAATTACAAATAATCTGATTCATAAATAATTTGAGTAGAGCCAAAAAAAAAAAAAATAATAAAAATAAAAATAAATAAATAAAAGAAAATAAATATAAGAGAAGTGCAGAGATGGAGACGATGATGGTTAATTTCAAAATGATAGAGTCTGAGTAAAGTATTTTATAATGATGTATTGTATTTTAGAATCGGAGCTGACTAAATACATATCAGCTCCATTACCCTAGTTTTTATTGTATAGTTTTATTCTTTTTTAATATCCCTTCCTTGCGTAGGACTTTGTCCGTGAGTGTTTTTAGCAGTTGAGGAATACATAGTCAGTAAATTTTACCAATAGTGAACTGAAGATTCTGTGGAGAAGAAGTCAGCTGATCCAAATCTTCATAGCCTAAGCCCTCAGTCAAACCAATACCACAACAACGACGAGGCTGCGTTTCCACTTTTTTCCCCTGCTTCTTAGCATGGTGATCGCGAAGGGTTTTTGATACTATTGGATAGGAACTTAAAAGCTGAAAATATTTATTAATTATAATAATAATAATTATTACTATTATTGGCAGTCATTTTCACTTAAAAATATTAATTGAGATTTTATTTTGAACACTTATAAAAAATTTTTATTTAATAAAAATTATCTAATTCTTATTAGTAGTAGCAATAGCAGCAGAAGTAGCAATTCCCACATGACATGAGGGGACAATAGCTTCAAACCCAATTTCAAAATAAATTTTTCTTAAAAGATTTTTTAACAGATTTACAAAATAGGAGTGGAACAGAAAAAAAAAATTGAGTTTGAAAAATATTTATAACTGACCACCCCTTTAAGACATATTGTTCAAGTATTGGCGAAATATATAATAAGGATCTCTATGATTGTCCTTATCTTAGGAGGATTTGGAATGTAACTCAATTTTGATGATTAGCCGTGATAAGTATTCCAAGCACAGTTGAAAATTTCCCCTCTGGTATAAAACATGTGTAAAGCACAAATGAACAAAACTTCCTGCACCAATTATATTTAATGATAATCAATAAAAAAATTCATTCAATGATTAAAATTTGATAGTTTTTTTCCTCAAATCTTTAGCAACAGAATTGCCCTTTTAATAAATTTTATCTAAATCTATATCCTCTCCCAAGAAGGGTTTTCACCCTGTCAGTGGAACCAGAATCTTTCCCCATCTGCTTGAAGAAGTTCTCCCAGAGAACTCCAAAAGATCAAGTTCTTCGGCTCGCCGGTCCCCATGCCGGTCCATGAGTCCTATCCAGACTCTTCAGGTAGGGTTTTCACCCTTTCAGTAGGACCAGCATCGTTCTCAAACCAACCTCCAAACACTCTCTCCCAGGGGTCTTAAAAGATTGCGCTTCTCCGAGCAATGGTTCCCAATGCTGGTTCTGGAGCCGTTGACAGAGAAATCACAAGGCCGGATGGCTATTTTTTATTTAGTTTCTTCACATGATTTTTTTTTTCATTTTTATCACTTTCTCAAAAACTTGAATTAATTTTACCGTAGATCATGTTTAAAACTGTTGAAAGCATAATATAAAATGTAATTTACAGCAATTTTTTATTTTACTTCTTCAGTCTAATATCCAGGTTTGGGAAAACCATGGTTTAAAAAAAAAAAATAAAATCCAGAAACTAAATTAAATAAAAAAAATGGTTTAATAAATTAATTAACACAATATTTTTTTACTTATTATTATTTTTATGTTTAAGGGCGATGTTTAAGTAATCTTAATGATGAAGATGACTAATAAGAAGTCTCTTTATTTACATAGTTTACAAATCATTTATTTTAGTTTTCAAAAACTTTGTGCTAAAATAATTCTGGGCACAAAAAATTTACATTAAAAAAATAATCTTCTTAATTATGAAATTAAAGTTATTGAGACTTAATATAAACGTTAAATGTGTACACTATTGCTAACGTGCTAATTTATGATAAAATCTGGGAATTGATAAAAGGGTCAAATTATTACTTCTTCTCAAATAGTTCTTAAGAACTAATTCCTAAAATTTTTTATTGACTTCAATATGAAAATAGTTCTCAATTTTCTATTTAACTATTAAATGAATGTTTTTCATTATTGTATTTTGATTTGATATAATTGTTTTTGTATTTTGATTTGATATAATTGTTTTCAAAGTATGAAGTATGAATGTTTTACTCGTATTACATTTCTCCAGTCTCTACTACTTTTAGTAGAGTACTTTTGGTTTTAATGATATAAGTAGTTACTTCTAGATACTATTACAAAAATCATATACTCAAATTGTTGACATCAAATGATCCTTGGTTAAATGGTACACAAAAGTTTGAGTATTCTGCCACAATTTTTTGCACCTTCACACACACACACACACATATATATATATATATTATATATATATATATATATATATATATATATATATATATATATATATATATATATATATATATATATATATATATATATATATATATATATATATATATATATATATATATATATATATAATAGTCTTTTGTGATGGGTAAAGGCCAGAAGCCTACCAAATTCCACAAGTTATGGAAAATTAAAAACTAGGGACAAGACATCCATGTAAATAAAAGTTTTTCAAGTATCATTAAAAAACGACAGATACCGATACCAAAATTTCTGTATAAAGATTGCTGCTCCTTGACTGAAGTTTATGTCACATTTTCAAATTTTATTATTATTAAACATGCAATTCTGGGCAAATAATGTTTAATAAACCTAGGTCGTGAAATGCATGGTTAAGGAGATAATACAGATACCCACCAGTGGAAGTATACAGGATATGTGTCAACTGGTGGATGGGTCGAACGCACGGTAAGCTTAAGCCTGTGTAGACCCAATGACCACTTATTAACAGTAGTAAAATTCAGATGATCGTTTGGCAGTACTGGAAGTCTTGGCAAAGGAAGATATGA